>QRFJ01007957.1:0-41453 GCA_006176705.1 Cocos nucifera | reverse complement strand
GTGCAGATGGAAATGTGGAAGACATTCAAGTCTAGACTAGTGTAAAAGGTTATAGTCAATGCGAAAGGCATTGACTATCAGATCCTTTTTCCCCAGTGCTATGCTAAAATCCTCCGCAATATTGCTGTCGTTGCAAGCTATTTCGATTATAAAATTTGGCAATGGATGTGAAAAATGGCATTCCTGAATAGATAATCTTGAGGAAGAATATCTATATGGACACCGCTAGGTTTCACATCTAGTATACTTGATCACAACAATCTTTCTCTTGAAGATCCATTTACACCCAATAGGTACTATACCTTCTGGTGGATCTACCAAGGTCCAGACTTGGTTTGAGTGCATCGAGTCAATTTCTGACTGCATTGCCTCTAGCCATTTCTCGGAGTCGATATCTGATATCGCCTCATTGTAGGTTTTGGGATCATCACCATGAGCACCATTACCTACGAGGAACATTTTCTCTACTTCCTCTGAAATAATACCTAAGTATCTTTCAGGGGGATGGAAAACTCTTTTCGATCTATGAGGTGGAGGAGGTAGTGTTCTTATTGGCTCAACCTGATTTGGTTCCAATTGGTCCTTAGCTCGTTGTACTTGTGAGACTTTCTCATCAAGCTTAATCTGCTTTCCAATGCCGCTATCTTGAATAAACTATTTTTCAAGAAAGATGGCATGTCGACTCACAATCACATTGTGGTCTTCTGGAATGTAGAAATAGTATCCTAATGACTCTTTAGGATATCCTATGAATCGAGCTCTAAAGGACCTAAACTCTAACTTGTCCGCTTGTTGTCTTTTGACATGAGCCGGACAACCCCAAATTCTGAGATGACTCAGACTTGGTTTCTTACCGTGCCATATCTCATACGGTGTGGTAGGAACGGTTTTAGAGGGAACCCTATTCAGTAGATAAATTGAAGTTAACAATGAGTGTCCCCAAAGAAAATCAGGGAGGTCTGTGAAGCTCATCATGGATCGAACCATATCCAATAGAGTCCGATTTCTCCATTCTGAAACCCCGTTGAGTTGAGGTGTTCCTGGTGGAGTCCATTGAGAGACTATGCCATTTTCCTTGAGATAGTCTAGGAATTCCCGGCTAAGGTATTCACCTCCTCGATCTGATCGAAGAACCTTAATGGGTTTTTCAGTTTGTTTTTCTACTTCATGTCTGAATTCTTTGAACTTTTCAAAAGCTTCAGACTTGTGTCTCATAAGATACACATACCCATACCTAGACAGATCATCGGTAAAGGTAATGAAGTAGACAAAATTGCCTCTAGCCGGCACATCAAATGGGCCGCACACATCAGTATGTACTAGGGCAAGGAGATCTGTGGCCCTCTCCCCATGTCCAACAAAAGGGAGTTTAGTCATTTTGCCTTGAAGACAAGATTCACAAGTTGGATATGACTCGAAAGTCAATGGACTCAATAGCCCATTTTTCTCCAATTTGTTGATCCTATCTTCTGCTATATGACCTAATCTCAGGTGCCATAGATATCTATCGTTTGGACTATCCCTAGGTCGTTTGGCATTCACGTTTTGCTCGATAGTTAGAATAGGTACATCAATATGTAGCTGATAAAGACCATTAATAAGGAAACCATTTGCAATTTTATTTCTTTCATAAAGAATGTTACAATGGTCCTTAAAGAAGGTAATCACATAGCCTTCTAGTGCTAAGCATGAAACAGAAATCAAATTCCTGCTAGCTGCAGGCACATAATAACAGTCTTTTAAAACTAAGTCTAAACCAGATGGTAATCGAAGAGGGTATGTTCCCACGGCTACTGCAGCAACTCTTGCTCCATTACCGATGCGTAGGATCATGTCTCCATCCCTCAGCCTCCTGCTATCCTCAAGACCCTGCATGGAAGTGCACAGATGAGCACTAGAACCAGAGTCAAGCACCCAACTGGATGCAGAAGAAACCGTAAGGTTAGACTCAATAACGAGCATACCTCCAGAAGGACCTTCCTTCTTGTTCTTCAGGGTGGCCAGGTAAGTAGGGCAGTTCCGCTTCCAATGGCCGTCGCTGTTGCAATGGAAACACTTTCCTTTGACATCGGCCTTTTTCTTCGGCTCTGCCTTCTTCTTCTTTGATCCTTCCACCTTCTTGCTTTTTCACAGACTTCTTTTTCTTTCCATAAGACTTTCTTTTGGAAGAAGTCCATTCCATAGCAAGAACTGAGCCTTTAGAACCTTTCATAGAAAGCTCAGCGGTAACCAGCATATTCATTAATTCGGCCAAGGAATTTTGAAGTTTATGCATGTGGTAATTCATGATGAATTGCCCATATGCATCAGTCAAGGATTGCAGAATAATATCGTTCTGCAGATCCAAGTCTAACTTCACACCGAGCTTCTCAAGCTCTTCCATGTCCTTGATCATCATGTCAGACAGTGATCTTGGACTGACTGCCCATCACGCATCTTAGCCTTAAAAAGTCATTTCGTGACTTGATACTTGGCTGCGCGACTCTGTTCACCAAACATCTCCTGCAGGTGAGCCAACATTTGGCGAGCAGTCCCGATATCTTCATGTTGGCGCTGGAGCTCATCAGACATCGAGCCCAACATGTAATATCTGGCCTTATTATCTTCGTCTATCCATTTTTCCAGAGACGCTCTCTGTTCAGTGGATGGACGGGCTGGTAAGGTGGGAGGGTCCTGGTCCAATACATGGGTTAACTTCTCGAAACCCAAAATAATTTTGTAGTTCCTGAGCCAATCTTTATAATTGGGTCCAGGTCAGTCTATGTGTGTCCAGGATACATGCCAATGGGTTGGACGCAGACATTTTTCTGTAGAGAGTCAAAGATTCTAGTTAGATACTGTAATTATGACTTGACCAATTTATTTAGAAATTTTATTTTTAAACAAATTAGCTCCCACTATTTTCTCGGATCCCTACACTCCCTCTGTAGAGATGCAAAAATCTCACGATTAATGATTTCTAGTGGGTGGTGCGGTCTCACCAACTGACTCATCACCTCACCTAACAGTTATTGGTGATGGGTTAGCCAATGAGTGAACAACTCTTGTTCAATGATTCTCTAATCATGGTGCACCCAAACTTGGTCTCTAATTCATGAATCTCACCGTATCCAGAATATTGATCCACTCCTTAGTTAAGTCAGACCCACCATTTGCATAGACTGGATTCCTAATTGAGTCTCTCACCGTATCCAAAATATTGAGCCCAACTCATCCTCCAGCCCATAGCATCCAATGCCTAATAGACATGGTTGCATCTTCCCGGTGCAACTGAGCCACTGTATCCAGCCGAGAACAATCAACCCCGGGAAGGGCCCGCACATCTACAATGGTGGAAGACCTCAGACTTAATCTTTTCTTAGGGAGAATTGATTCAGGTCTCATTAAACTAGACTTGTCATAGTCATAACAATTATGACTAACCTAGTGGCATGGGTTAGCTCGGATTATTGACCACCTCAGATCAGAACTGTGTCAACAGATATGGCCAGGTAAGTGAGACCGGTGGAAGGAATATGCCATTAACTCGTACAAGAATGCATTCAGGTCGAGTAGCTTCCAATTAAAAATCAGTCGGTCGTATGTGCCAAACTTACCTTAGACACCAAATTGTTGAGTCCAGAACCAATTGGGTTAGCCTACAATCCAGACTCTAACCTCTGAGCCTAATTAGGTCTTGCTTGATCGTGACTCGATCTTGACCCAGACTTAATCCTATTAGGCTGGTCAATTTAAGCATTGTTGATCCCATCTAACCAACTCTTGATTCGGTTTGATCAACCGCTTAGACCTAATTGAGCTACCCAAGCCCGAACCCAGTATTATGAATATGTCTTAGATCTGAAAATTCTCAATTTTAGACCTAATTAATATTTCCATAATCTTAATTTTTAATTAAGTAGGGTTCATAAACAAAATATGCACAATAAATCCTAGGGTTTCAGGATCTAGGGTTTTGCAGAAAGTAAGTTTTGGGTTTCTGATTAAGGACGAACACGCAGCACCCCTACACATCATAAGAACACCCCATCGAATGGGAAGAGAGGGCCTTTAAACCCTTCTTCATTCTTATGACCGGACGGCCAAGAGGAACGCCTTAATCAGGAACATGCAATACTACAAAATAGTTTTAGATCTATATCATATATCTCATATACAAATTAGATCTAATCATGGCATATTTTGCATACATCTCATGTATCGAATCATGCATATTTTTAGATCTAAATTATCTCATAATAATCTAAAAAATTAGATTTAAATTGATCTAATCAAAATAAATTCTAATCTAGATAATTATGTAGAACTATTCTACAACTAGTCTAGACATGCATCAATCATATCTCATATGATGTTTAAAATTAAATAATTTTTATTTGCTATTTTTTAGATGTTATTATAACCAATTATAATATCAAAAAATAGTAAATAAATAGATCTAAAATATGATTTAATCAAATTAAATTAAAAACATACAAGACTATTCTATAGAACTATTCTATTTTAGAACTAGTCATGCATATTTTCTAATCTTAGATCCAAATCATTTAATTTTAATTTTTTCTGATTTTAGATCTGATCACATCTCATGTGACATCTAAAATCACTTATTTTCTAATTAAAATAAATTTAAAATTAGATCTAAATACTTTTAGAACCTTGGCTCTGATACCAGTTGAAGGAAAATCCTGATTTTTCGGATCCAGGTTCGTTCAGATCTGATCAGATCAAGAGATATATTTCAAAATTTTTTTTCTTTGATCTAATCAGATCTAGATATTTTAGATCTAATTCTTATTATTTTAATAATTAAAATAAAATTAGATAAATTAAATCAAATTTAATTTACCTTGATGTGGGTAATCCTATTACCCGTTGATGATCCTGTAAGCAGCGGAAGGTTCTGGATCTAGCCACGCAAGTGCCTGGCCTCTATCGGTATCCACTCAGGCTGGATCTGGAGATCCTCTTCTTCTCTATCATATCTCCAAAAATTAGATCTGGATCTGATTTGGAGGATCTTCAAAACTTCTTTTGAAGATCAGCAGTTGTCCTTTGCAGCAGCGCAGCCTTCTAGCTTTCAGTCGCCTTTCTCTTGATCTGGATTGCACCAACCAAGGTCCAAAATACTTTTGGACATGGAGAGGAGAGGGAGAAGGTGGGTTTGGCATGGAGGAAGAGGGGAGAGGCAGCCTTGGGGCATGGGATTTCAATTCTCCAATTTTAATTTGAGTTGGGCGCAGGGTCTTATTTATAGACTGTCTGTGATCCAACTCCTCTTCTTCCCAACCAATCACAACTCTTTGTGAAATCAGATCTAAATCTGATTGGTGGAAATAGAGTCCCCTGGATTCCTCCTTAGAGGGTGCCTAAGACCAGTCAAAGTTGGTTCTTAGGAGAACTCTAATTGGAATCCAAAAAGGAGATGGAGTCCCTATCCAACAGGGACTCCTAGGCGCCTCCAACTTGGGCACACGCCAAGGGTGGCGTGCGCCCTCCTCCTTGCCAGGTTCTGGCAGGGGGACAGGCCCCCACCAGCTCTCCAATAGGTGCATGACACATGGACAAAAGTCAAAGTATCAATGGTCAACGTTTGACCAGTCAAAGGTCAGACTTTTGACCAAAGTCAAAGGAACGAAGAAATGGCAGGTGACCAAAAATGGCAGGTAATGTCTTACAAAATAAGACAACCTTTTCTGACTTGGACAACCTCCAGTCAGACCATATGAAGGCCTCTGATTGAGCACAAACTCCTTTGGCTCAGTCAGGATAACTTATTTATGATAGTAAAAGAAGAACGTTAGGTTCAATCGAGTGCTAGCACGATTTTCTTGAACCTAATTGAATCTCATTCAGATCAATTGAACTGGATCAGTTCAATTGATGATCACCAGATTCAAACCCTTATTTGTGTGACCCAGTTAGGTTCAGTTCTGTATGGTAATGGGATATGTCATGATCTCTATCATCGACATCATCGAAACTCCTTTCGATGGATCAGAACTCTTCTGATTCGAACAGCTAGAATGATCGATCATCTAAATCATTCTAATTGCTCCCAAAATCCACCAGTGACACCTAGCAGTATATGGTGGCAACCCATCAGAGCTGAATGCGAACCTCTTGGTGCAGCTACCTGTGTGATTAAGTTCTTCTATCTTGAGCCCCGATCAGATTAGGGTTAAGGTGAACTCGTCAAACCCTAGTCTCTGTCATATGATGTAATCATTCGATTCAAGTCCAATGTGAAAATCTAAATAGAAACTCTTTCTATTATTTCACTCTGCCATGGCCATGGACTTCTGGACTTGATTCTCATGATCATCATAGGGCTGCTCCTCTACCACCGAGGTAGATAGATTCCATCTTGATGCAATCCAGTTCCTACAATGAACATGCTATAGCCAACATACACCTCAGGGTTTCGAATGGCTAGGAGATCCGAGTAATGGTGTAGTCAAACTATAACACCCTCAAGGTGAACTACCGATGCATCCTCAGGTCAAAGAACCAGACACACTACTGCAGCATCGAGTCAGTCATTGACGAGAAGGTAGACTCCCTAATGACTACTCGAGGTGGTCACGCTCAGTGCCCTCGTTCTCTAACGAGTACCTGTACTCTCGCTCCGGTGTCTCCACACCGTAGACTCAAGACTCATCTACTAAAGAGAAGCGATTGTACACCAACCTTCCGGATCAATCACCATCCTCGTGATGATCCTATGGTCGGGAGCATTTTATGAGTTAATAATGATTATTCATGTCTTAAATTTTCAACTCTTGAAAATATGAATTATCATTACCATTAACTCAAAGGATGTATCACAGACACTAAATACACATATGTGATAGAAAATAACCTATTTTATTAATATTAGTCAAAATTATAATTTTGCCCCTAGAAGTGTATTACAAGTGTTAGCCAATTCTAGCTTTTAGGGCACATATATCTAACATGATCCTTCTCATCGATCTTCACATCTAAACTCATTACCTCAGAACACACCTGATTGAACCTTTGGATATGTGTAACAAGATCTCTACCTTCGGGCATCCTCAGACTATACAACTATTTTTTCAACCACAGCTTATTGGTCATGTTCTTTCCCATGTATGTGTTCTCCAGTCTCTCCCAAAGCCTCTTTACCGTAGTCTCTGTGCAAACCTCGAGCAAAACCTGATCAGCCAAGCATATCCAGATTGTACTAAAAGCAATTTCCTCCAACTCTTTCCAATCCTCAGCAATGATCTTTTTCTACCTTTTCTTTATCAAGATCTTGTAGATCTTCTGCTAAACCAACAAGTCCTTTACTCTTTGCTATCATAGGGTAAAGTTTTCCTTGCCGTCGAACTTCTCAAAATTCATCTTGAATCCACTTGATCCCATGACTTCAAATAAGTCAAGAACAGATCCCTAATATCCTTCACGATCACACACCAGTAAAACTATCCTTCATAGAAGATCTAACTAGCCCTAGATCCTCTTTCCAAACTTCTGTATCACCGTTCCTCCGTATTAACAATCTTCACCTTAATCTAGAGACAACCATGAAGAAAACTACAAGTTTTAGGATTAAACCTGGTACAATAGATCCTGGATGTAGTAAATCCTAGGTGTCTTCCTTCCTTCCATGCAACACCGCTCTGATTCCAAATGTTGGGAATATGCGCTCTTTCCACATAGATTGGCATAGACACCAATGATTAGCCAAGCAATCAAGAAAGTACTTCTTAGAGATCTTTACGAAAGCATGATCAAATAAATCAAGAAATAGAGAAGAAGAGAGGAAGAGATTTTTGGAAGAAAAGAGCTTTTATTTAGTATATTTCAGCACTCTTACAATCTTGACCCATTTTCAGTATATATACTTTACAAAGGGTCAAGCTCAAGCTCATAGAAAAACTCTCCAAACTCAAACAACCCATGTACACAAAATAATAACCTACAAAAATTGAGTCAGCCCAGTTTCAGACTGAGCCGACTAACCTGCGACTAGATTGGCTAAGTCCCAGATTGAGCCGATCTAGTTGTATACCATGTCAATAGCCAAAAAATGCTGCTCTGTATCTGAATTTTTCTTTGAGATCTATCCAATCTGGTCCTAGACTGAGTCAACCCAATTTTTGACTGAGCCGACTTAGTCTCAGAGTGAGTCGGCCTAGTTTCTAAACTTTATTATTGAGATTGATTCTTCTTTTGGCTCACTTCCATCTTTTCATGATCTATCTTCTCATATTTTCAAGACTTGGGAGTGCCACTTCTGAGCTCACACTCCAGCAAATGGATCTTCTCTTTTGCCGCCTTATGATCGACTTCGAGAGAGCTGATCTTCGTTATTAGTGCCTAGGATTTATCACTGGCATTTTTCTTAACTTCAACGATCTCCTTCTCAAAACTATCTTTTTGGATGTTGAAGCTCGCGGAGTCCTTCATATGCAGATTATGGAGGTGAGTGACCTCTTTGGTTACCTTCGAAGCATTCCTTTGAGAAGCTTAAAGGTGATCCTCCACCCTCTTCAACTTCCTCTTCAGGTGGTATACTTCCTTCTTTAAGCTTTTTATTAGAGGTCTCAGCGGAACTCCCTGAGGTAAGAGGTCAGCATCGACTGGAAATGGTGGATTATGACTCTAATTATTGGAAGGATTCTGGATAACACATGGCACAGCACCAATATAAGGAAAGGCATGGACAAAAGTAAGTTCGCTTTTATTTAACTAAAAACTCTTAAGTACAAAATATATATATATAAACAACTATCAAAGGATCCTGACCTCTGGAGGGGAAGTAGCGAGGGAGATCCGCACTCCAGGGATAACTGCGGGCTCGAGAGCGAGTTCAATCGGTGCTTCGATAGCGACCTTGGGCTCCTACATGGGCTTAGGTACCTCGACAGTGGGCTCAGAGGAGTTGGGGACCACTTCAATGGGAGAGGAGTCAGCTACAGCTCTGGATGGCCCCACTTCTTCATCAGACTCCTCTTCTAGGAAGCTGAGGTCAAGCTTAGAAAACCTCTAGGCCATCCTGCCTTCATAGAGTTCGATGTCCTTTATGAACGCATCTTGGCCGAACGTGATGTTCAAATCCTTCATTTCGAAGGAGGCTTTGAACTCCTCCATGGCTAGGGCTGCCACCTCTAAAGTAGACTTTGACATTTGAGCCTCTAGCTCAGTGACTCTGGTCTCGACCTCCTCCCTTTTTCGCTCTACTTGGACTAATGCGGCCTTGAGCCCAGTCGAGATGAGCTCCTCCTTCTGGAGTGCCCCCTAGAGGTTCTCGTTTTTCGCCGCCTTCTCCCGCACTAGGCGCTCGACCTTAGTGACCTTTTCTTCCAAGCTATCAATCTTGGCTCGAAGGACCCCTGGACCCTAAATGCTTCTATCTCCTGATGATTTATCCTCTTGAGGTGGGCTGGTATGTGATGGCTCGACTACCATGGATAAGTTATGGTAAGATAAAAAGCAATAGTGATAAATACATATATATGATAAAAGAGAAATGTAGCAAGATGACTACCTTGAGGAATGTTCCAAGGGATTCCCATACGAACTACGTCTGATCGAGGTCGGCTAGGTGGTCCACCTCTCTGGGCATGGTGAACTTATCGATCAGATCCTGGATGATCTTCGGATTGCTGAAGGGATTCGCCCCAGATCATCGCCATCGCTATCGCTCGACCCGCCCGGATGAGCCTTTCGGACCACCTTTGCGATGACGGCCCTCTTCTTCTTCTTGTCATCTCTGACCCCTCCTACCCTCTCGATGAGAGGCTTTGACATCGGCCCTCCAATGTGGAAGCCTTGGGGTATGGGAGGCTAAGGGCCCTTGCCTCCGACATTGCCCCCGATGATTGAAAGAACCTCAATGCTCGGAGTGACTTCTGGAGCAGCTGTGAGGATATACGAGACCTCAAAGCTAGGGCTGCCGACCTTCACCCTTTTCGAGCTTCCGCTTGGAGCCACCCCCTTTCTCTTCTTGGCATAAAGGCCCTTGGCGAGCCTCCCGACAGCATCAGAGTCCATTTCTGTAGTAAAAAAAGAATCATGATCAACCGAGGTATGCATCAAATTTCATAAGGATCCATACATGGATACCAATGTGTTTAATACCAGTAGGATCAAGAGGGCTCTGGCCAAATTTAAATAAGATATGTTTCTTCAAAAGCTCGGGGAGACCGAGAGCTCAGTATGCCTTGATTCTATTAGAAGACTCAAGGTCAGCTTCGTCAAAGCTAGGAGCTCGATGAACGGATTTTCTAAGGAAGCCCCAGGGAGGAAGGTCAAGCAAAAGGATGGAGCATCGAACGAAGAAATACTTCTCCTTCTAGTTATGAATGAAAGAAAGAGCGCCTTTCAACAACCCCTTTTTACCAAACTGAGGGGAGAAGTACCATCAGTCCCTTATGGAAGGATGATGTTTGAAGGTGTAAAAATTTTATAATAGAGAGATTGTCGGCTGAACTTTGGCCAGGCGATAGAGGAAAAGAAAATCAATTATGAATCGAAAGAAGTTTGGTACTATGGAGGCAAAGGAGATGTTTAAAAAGTAAAATAGGGTGACTATGAAGGAAGGAGGTGGAAGTCAAAGCTTGGCATGCAAGACTTCAAGATACAAACAAAATCGATTGATCGAAGGTGAATTGGGACGGTCGTCTGATCTTGGGATCTCAAGGTCGTACTCCAATGGGATGCCATACTATATCCTGATCAGGGAGAGGTCACTCGGGGTGAGGATGGAAGGGATGGTGTCCAAAACCAAAGGCTGATGAACATGTTCCTAGGCTCAATCTTGGTCAGGAGGGTAGGGTCTAGGAAGGCCAATCCGGATGAGCTCTAGAAATCGATGGACTGGAAAATTTTGGAAGACATGCAGATCAAAGTAAATCCCTTGAAAAATCCCAAAAAGTAGAAAAAAATGAAGTGCAAAAACTTGTACAAAAAAATCGAGAGAACAAGAAGTAAAAAAGGCAAGAGTAATAGAAAACAGGTATTGAGGGGCTGACCTAAGCTGGTTAAGAATGACAAAGGGGCAACGAGGGCGATGAGAATCGGATGGAGGAATGCCCAAAACCAGCGAAGATGAAGGGAGGGATTGAAGATCTCAGATGGAAAAAGAATGGGTGCCGAAGGAAGAAGAAGACTCAGGCAAGAATAGGTTCTAGATGTGGGAGAAGATCTTAAATAGCCAAGGAAAGCCTGATACGGTTATGATGATAGATCTTGTTCACCCAGACCATGAGTGCCGCGTATCCCACTTGTCATCATAGAGTGATGGCTATGGGCTAATTCTTAATTACACCGTGACTAGGGTAGTGTCGTAGTGGGAAGCTTGAAGGGTTGTCTTCTCGAACTTATTTCAAATTTAAAGAGCTTCAATGCCAGCACGGTAAATGCCAAAACATCTTATCCCGACGAGTGTGGGAAACTAAAAAAAACTTCGACAGCCGCATCTACACCCTTTCCTTTGAACTTGAGAGTGGGGGGACTCTTGTTGGGGGCGAACCCGCATCTGCCAAAGTTCGACCAAATATTTGATTGCTAAATAATTCCGTCCGATAGCGATGCCTGAAATTGACTCCTGACCGTGTTAGATATATGTGCCCTAGAAGTCAGAATTGGTTGACACTTGTAATACACTTCTAGGGGAAAAATTATAATTTTGACTATAATCAATAAAATGGATTATTTTCTATCACATATGTGTATTTAGTGTCTGTGATACATCTTTTGAGTTAATGGTAATGATAATTCATATTTTCAAGAGTTGAAAATTTAAGACATGAATAATCATTATTAACTCATAAAATGCTTCCGACCATAGGATCACCATGAAGATGGTGATTGATCCGGAAGGTTGATGTACAATCGCTTCTCTTTAATAGATGAGTCTACAGTCTACGGTGTGGAGACATCAGATCAAGAGTGCAGGTACCTGTTAGAGAACGAGGGCACTAAGCGTGACCACCTCGAGTAGTCATTAGAAAGTCTACCTTCTCATCAATGACTGACTCGATGCTGTAGTAGTGTGTCTGGTTCTTTGACCTGAGGTGCATCGGTAGTTCACCTTAAGGATGTTATAGTTTAACTATATTAGATATATGTGCCCTAGAAGCCAGAGTTGGCTGACACTTGTAATACACTTCTAGGGGCAAAATTGTAATTTTGACTAAAATCAATAAATGGGTTATTTTCTATCACATATGTGTATTTAGTGTCTGTGATACATCCTTTGAGTTAATGGCAATGATAATTCATATTTTCAAGAGTTGAAAATTTAAGACATGAATAATCATTATTAACTCATAAATTGCTCCCGATCATAGGATCATCATGAGGATGGTGATTGATCCAGAAGATTGGTGTACAATCACTTCTCTTTAGTAGATGAGTCTTGAGTCTATGGTGTGGAGACACTAGAGCGAGAGTATAGGTACTCGTTAGAGAATGAGGGCACTGAGCGTGACCACCTCGAGTAGTCATTAGGAAGTCTACCTTCTCGTCAATGACTGACTCGATGCTGCAGTAGTGTGTCTGGTTCTTTGACCTGAGGTGCATCGGTAGTTCACCTTGAGGGTGTTATAGTTTGACTACACCATTACTCGGTCTCCTAGCCATATGGAACCTGAGGTGTATGTTGGCTATAGCATGTTCATTGTAGGAACTGGATGGCATCAAGATGGAATCTATCTACCTCGGTGGTAGAGGAGCAGCCCTATGATAATCATGAGAATCAAGTCCAGAAGTCCATGGCCATGGCAGAGTGAAATAATAGAAAGAGTTTCTATTTAGATTTTCACATTGGACTCGAATCGAATGATTACATCATATGACAGAGACTAGGGTTTGACGAGTTCACCTTAACCCTAATCTGATCGGGGCTCAAGATAGAAGAACTTAATCACACAGGTAGCTGCACCAAGAGGTTCGCATTCAGCTCTGATGGGTTGCCACCATATACTGCTAGGTGTCACTGGTGGATTTTGGGAGCAATTAGAATGATTTAGATGATCGATCATTCTAGCTGTTCGAATCAGAAGAGTTCTGATCCATCGAAAGGAGTTTCGATGATGTCGATGATAGAGATCATGACATATCCCATTACCATACAGAACTGAACCTAACTGGGTCACACAAATAAAGGGTTTGAATCTGGTGATCATCAATTGAACTGATCTAGTTCAATTGATCTGAATGAGATTCAATTAGGTTCAAGGAAAATCGTGCTAGCACTCGATTGAACCTAACGTTCTTCTTTTGCTATCATAAATAAGTTGTCCTGACTGAGCCAAAGGAGTTTGTGCTCAATCAGAGGCCTTCATATGGTCTGACTGGAGGTTGTCCAAGTCAGAAAAGGTTGTCTTATTTTGTAAGACATTACCTGCCATTTTTGGTCACCTGCCATTTCTTGTTCTTTGACTTTGGTCAAAAGTCTACCTTTGACTGGTCAAACGTTGACCATTGACACTTTGACTTTTGACCACATGTCATGCACCTATTGGAGAGCTGGTGGGGGCCTGTCCCCCTGCCAGAACCTGGCAAGGAGGAGGGCGCACGCCACCCTAGGCGTGTGCCCAAGTTGGAGGCGCCTAGGAGTCCTTGTTGGACAAGGACTCCATCTCCTTTTTGGATTCCAATTAGAGTTCTTCCTAAGAACCAACTTTGACTGGTCTTAGGCACCCTCTAAGGAGGAATCCAGGGGACTCTATTCCCACCAATCAGATTTAGATCTGATTTCACAAAGGGTTGTGATTGGTTGGGAAGAAGAGGAGTTGGATCACAGTTAGTCTATAAATAAGACCCTGCGCCCAACTCAGATTGTAACATGATATGAATTGAGAATCATAATTCCCCATGCCCAAGGCTGCCTCTCCCCTCTTCCTCCATGCCAAACCTCCTTCTCCCTCTCCTCTCCACGTCCAAAAGGAGTTTTGGACTTTGGTTGGTGCGATCCAGATCAAAGAAAGGCGATCAAAAAAGCAAGAAGGCTGCGCTGCTGCAAAGGACGACTGCTGATCTTCAAAAGGAGTTTTGAAGATCCTCCAGATCAGATCCAGATCTAATTTTTGGAGACGTGTGATAGAGAAGAAGAGGATCTCCAGATCCAGCCCGAGTGGATACCGGTAGAGGCCAGGCACTTGCGTGGCTAGATCCAGAACCTTCCGCTGCATACAGGATCATCAACGGGTAATAGGATTACCCATTCAAGGTAAATTAAATTTGATTTAATTTATCTTATTTTATTTTATTTATTAAAATAATAAGAATTAGATCTGAAAATATCTTAGATCTGATTAGATCAAAAGAAAAATTTTTGAAATATATCTCTTGATCTGATCAGATCTGAACGAACCTGGACCGAAAAATCAGGATTTTCCCTTCAACTGGTATCAGAGCCAAGGTTCTAAAAGTATTTAGATCTAATTTTAAATTTATTTTAATTAAAAAATAAGTGATTTTAGATGTCACATGAGATGTGATCAGATCTGAAAATCAGAAAAAATTAAAATTAAATGATTTGGATCTAAGATTAGAAAATATGCATGACTAGTTCTAAAATAGAATAGTTCTATAGAATAGTCTTGCATGTTTTTGATTTAATTTGATTAAATCATATTTTAGATCTATTTATTTACTATTTTTTGATATTATAATGGTTATAATAACATCTAAAAAATAGCAAATAAAAATTATTTAATTTTAAATATCATATGAGATATGATTGATGCATGTCTAGACTAGTTGTAGAATAGTTCTACATAATTGTCTAGATTAGAATTTATTTTGATTAGATCAATTTAAATCTAATTTTTTAGATTATTATGAGATAATTTAGATCTAAAAATATGCATGATTCGATACATGAGATGTATGCAAAATATGCCATGATTAGATCTAATTTGTATATGAGATATATGATATAGATCTAAAACTATTTTGTAGTATTGCATGTTCCTGATTAAGGCGTTCCTCTTGGCCGTCCGGTCATAAGAATGAAGAAGGGTTTAAAGGCCCTCTCTTTCCATTCGATGGGGTGTTCTTATGATGTGTAGGGGTGCTGCGTGTTCGTCCTTAATCAGAAACCCAAAACTTACTTTCTGCAAAACCCTAGATCCTGAAACCCTAGGATTTATTGTGCATATTTTGTTTATGAACCCTACTTAATTAAGAAATTAAGATTATGGAATATTAATTAGGTCTAAAATTGAGAATTTCAGATCTAAGACATATTCATAATACTGGGTTCGGGCTTGGGTAGCTCAATTAGGTCTAAGCGGTTGATCAAACCGAATCAAGAGTTGGTTAGATGGGATCAACAATGCTTAAATTGACCAGCCTAATAGGATTAAGTCTGGGTCAAGATCGAGTCACGATCAAGCAAGACCTAATTAGGCTCAGAGGTTAGAGTCTGGATTGTAGGCTAACCCAATTGGTTCTGACTCAACAATTTGGTGTCTAAGGTAAGTTTGGCACATACGACCGACTGGTTTTTAATTGGAAGCTACTCGACCTGAATGCGTTCTTGTACGAGTTAATGGCATATTCCTTCCACCGGTCTCACTTACCTGGCCATATCTGTTGACACAGTTCTGATCTGAGGTGGTCAATAATCCGAGCTAACCCATGCCACTAGGTTAGTCATAATTGTTATGACTATGACCAAGTCTAGTTTAATGAGACCTGAATCAATTCTCCCTAAGAAAAGATTAAGTCTGAGGTCTTCCACCATTGTAGATGTGCGGGCCCTTCCCGGGGTTGATTGTTCTCGGCTGGATACAGTGGCTCAGTTGCACCGGAAAGATGCAACCATGTCTATTAGGCATTGGATGCTATGGGCTGGAGGATGAGTTGGGCTCAATATTTTGGATACGGTGAGAGACTCAATTAGGAACCCAGTCTATGCAAATGGTGGGTCTGACTTAACTAAGGAGTGGATCAATATTTCGGATACGGTGAGATTCATGAATTAGAGACCAAGTTTGGGTGCACCATGATTAGAGAATCATTGAACAAGAGTTGTTCACTCATTGGCTAACCCATCACCAATAACTGTTAGGTGAGGTGATGAGTCAGTTGGTGAGACCGCACCACCCACTAGAAATCATTAATCGTGGAGATTTTCGCATCTCTACAGAGGGAGTGTAGGGATCCGAGAAAATAGTGGGAGCTAATTTGTTTAAAAATAAAATCCTAAATAAATTGGTCAAGTCATAAATTACAGTATCTAACTAGAATCTTTGACTCTCTACAGAAAAATGTCTGCGTCCAACCCATTGGCACGTATCCTGGACACACATAGACTGACTGGACCCAATTATAAAGATTGGCTCAGGAACTACAAAATTATTTTGGGTTCCGAGAAGTTAACCCATGTTTTGGACCAGGACCCTCCCACCTTACCAGCCCGTCCATCTGTTGAACAGAGAGCGTCTCTGGAAAAAATGGATAGACGAAGATAATAAGGCCAGATATTACATGTTGGGCTCGATGTCTGATGAGCTCCAGCGCCAACATGAAGATATCGGGACTGCTCGCCAAATGTTGGCTCACCTGCAGGAGATGTTTGGTGAACAGAGTCGCGCAGCCAAATATCAAGTCACGAAATGACTTTTTAAGGCTAAGATGCGTGATGGGCAGTCAGTCCAAGATCACTGTCTGACAATGATCAAGGACATGGAAGAGCTTGAGAAGCTCGGTGTGAAGTTAGACTTGGACCTGCAGAACGATATTATTCTGCAATCCTTGACTGATGCATATGGGCAATTCATCATGAATTACCACATGCATAAACTTCAAAATTCCTTGGCCGAATTAATGAATATGCTGGTTACCGCTGAGCTTTCTATGAAAGGTTCTAAAGGCTCAGTTCTTGCTATGGAACGGACTTCTTCCAAAAGAAAGTCTTATGGAAAGAAAAAGAAGTCTGTGAAAAAGCAAAAGGTGGAAGGATCAAAGAAGAAGAAGGCAGAACCGAAGAAGAAAGGCCGATGTCAAAGGAAAGTGTTTCCATTGCAACAGCGACGGCCATTGGAAGCGGAACTGCCCTACTTACCTGGCCACCCTGAAGAACAAGAAGGAAGGTCCTTCTGGAGGTATGCTCGTTATTGAGTCTAACCTTATGGTTTCTTCTGCATCCAGTTGGGTGCTTGACTCTGGTTCTAGTGCTCATCTGTGCACTTCCATGCAGGGTCTTGAGGATAGCAGGAGGCTGAGGGATGGAGACATGATCCTACGCATCGGTAATGGAGCAAGAGTTGCTGCAGTAGCCGTGGGAACATACCCTCTTCGATTACCATCTGGTTTAGACTTAGTTTTGAAAGACTGTTATTATGTGCCTGCAGCTAGCAGGAATTTGATTTCTGTTTCATGCTTAGCACAAGAAGGCTATGTGATTACCTTCTTTAAGGACCATTGTAACATTCTTTATGAAAGAAATAAAATTGCAAATGGTTTCCTTATTAATGGTCTTTATCAGCTACATATTGATGTACCTGTTCTAACTATCGAGCAAAACGTGAATGCCAAACGACCTAGGGATAGTCCAAATGATAGATATCTATGGCACCTGAGATTAGGTCATATAGCAGAAGATAGGATCAACAAATTGGAGAAAAATGGGCTATTGAGTCCATTGACTTTCGAGTCATATCCAACTTGTGAATCTTGTCTTCAAGGCAAAATGACTAAACTCCCTTTTGTTGGACATGGGGAGAGGGCCACAGATCTCCTTGCCCTAGTACATACTGATGTGTGCGGCCCATTTGATGTGCCGGCTAGAGGCAATTTTGTCTACTTCATTACCTTTACCGATGATCTGTCTAGGTATGGGTATGTGTATCTTATGAGACACAAGTCTGAAGCTTTTGAAAAGTTCAAAGAATTCAGACATGAAGTAGAAAAACAAACTGGAAAAACCCATTAAGGTTCTTCGATCAGATCGAGGAGGTGAATACCTTAGCCGAAATTCCTAGACTATCTCAAGGAAAAATGGCATAGTCTCTCAATGGACTCCACCAGGAACACCTCAACTCAACGGGGTTTCAGAATGGAGAAATCGGACTCTATTGGATATGGTTCGATCCATGATGAGCTTCACAGACCTCCCTGATTTTCTTTGGGGACACTCATTGTTAACTTCAATTTATCTACTGAATAGGGTTCCCTCTAAAACCGTTCCTACCACACCGTATGAGATATGGCACGGTAAGAAACCAAGTCTGAGTCATCTCAGAATTTGGGGTTGTCCGGCTCATGTCAAAAGACAACAAGCGGACAAGTTAGAGTTTAGGTCCTTCAGAGCTCGATTCATAGGATATCCTAAAGAGTCATTAGGATACTATTTCTACATTCCAGAAGACCACAATGTGATTGTGAGTCGACATGCCATCTTTCTTGAAAAATAGTTTATTCAAGATAGCGGCATTGGAAAGCAGATTAAGCTTGATGAGAAAGTCTCACAAGTACAACGAGCTAAGGACCAATTGGAACCAAATCAGGTTGAGCCAATAAGAACACTACCTCCTCCACCTCGTAGATCGGAAAGAGTTTTCCATCCCCCTGAAAGATACTTAGGTATTATTTCAGAGGAAGTAGAGAAAATGTTCCTCGTAGGTAATGGTGCTCATGGTGATGATCCCAAAACCTACAACGAGGCGATATCAGATATCGACTCGAGAAATGGCTAGAGGCAATGCAGTCAGAAATTGACTCGATGCACTCAAACCAAGTCTGGACCTTGGTAGATCCACCAGAAGGTATAGTACCTATTGGGTGTAAATGGATCTTCAAGAGAAAGATTGGTGCAGATGGGAATGTGGAGACATTCAAGGCTAGACTAGTGGCAAAAGGTTATAGTCAACGCGAAGGCATTGACTATCAGGATACCTTTTCCCAGTGGCTATGCTAAAATCCATCCGCACATTGCTTGCCGTTGCAGCCTATTTCGATTATGAAATATGGCAAATGGACGTGAAAATGGCATTCTTAAATGGATATCTTGAGGAAGATATCTATATGGAACAGCCGCTAGGTTTCACATCCAGTGATACTGATCACAAGGTTTGCAAGCTGCAAAGGTCCATATATGGACTTAAGCAAGCATCTCGGAGCTGGAACACTCGTTTTCAATGATGTGATCAAAAAGTTTGGTTTCATCAAAAATGAAGAGGAACCATGTGTTTTCAAAAAGGTCAGTGGGAGCGCTGTTGTCTTCCTCGTATTGTACGTGGATGACATCCTCCTTATTGGGAATGATATTCCCATGTTGACAACAGTCAAAATTATGGTTGTCCAAGGAATTCTCCATGAAAGACCTAGGTGAAGCATCCTTTATTCTAGGAATTAAGGTCTATAGGGATAGACCGAATAGGATGCTAGGACTTTCACAGAAGATGTACATAGAGGAAAGTACTAAAGAGGTTTAGTATGGAAAACTCTAAGAGGGGATTAATACCCTTCAGACATGGTATTCATCTTTCCAAGAAGATGTGCCCTAGCACACCTGAGGAAATAGAACGCATGAGCAAGATCCCTTATGCTTCTGCAATAGGGAGCCTCATGTATGCCATGCTATGTACACGACCTGATATAGCCCATGCTGTGAGTGTCACAAGCAGATATCAGTCAAATCCAGGTGAAGAACACTGGACTTCTGTGAAATGTATCCTTAAGTACTTGAGAAGAACTAAGGATATGATGTTGGTCTTTGGTAATGGAGAACTCCAAGTCCAGGGATACACAGACTCGGATTTCATGTCCGATATAGATGATCGAAAGTCGACATCTGGGAGTCTGTTTGTGTGCAATGGTGGTGCTGTCAGCTGGAAGAGTTTCAAGCAAACGGTGATACCCACCATGCCATCCATTCTGATTACCATCAGATGCCAAGGAGTTACCGTCGAGAGTCAAGAGAGTCAACTCCACAGATAATGTGGCAGACCCACTTACAAAGCCGTTGGGCCAGCAGAAGATCGAAGCCCACCTTGAGAAGATGGGACTTAGACTTGTAGCCAATTGGCTTTAGGACAAGTGGGAGATTGTTAGATATATGTGCCCTAGAAGCCAGAATTGGCTGACACTTGTAATACACTTCTAGGGGCAAAATTATAATTTTGACTAAAATCAATAAAATGGGTTATTTTCTATCACATATGTGTATTTAGTGTCTGTGATACATCCTTTGAGTTAATGGTAATGATAATTCATATTTTCAAGAGTTGAAAATTTAAGACATGAATAATCATTATTAACTCATAAAATGCTCCCGACCATAGGATCATCACGAGGATGGTGATTGATCCGGAAGGTTGGTGTACAATCGCTTCTCTTTAGTAGATGAGTCTTGAGTCTACGGTGTGGAGACACCGGAGCGAGAGTACAGGTACTCGTTAGAGAACGAGGGCACTGAGCGTGACCACCTCGAGTAGTCATTAGGAAGTCTACCTTCTCGTCAATGACTGACTCGATGCTGCAGTAGTGTGTCTGGTTCTTTGACCTGAGGTGCATCGGCAGTTCACCTTGAGGGTGTTATAGTTTGACTACACCATTACTCGGTCTCCTAGCCATATGGAACCCTGAGGTGTATGTTGGCTATAGCATGTTCATTGTAGGAACTGGATTGCATCAAGATGGAATCTATCTACCTCGGTGGTAGAGGAGCAGCCCTATGATGATCATGAGAATCAAGTCCAGAAGTCCCATGGCCATGGCAGAGTGAAATAATAGAAAGAGTTTCTATTTAGATTTTCACATTGGACTTGAATCGAATGATTACATCATATGACAGAGACTAGGGTTTGACGAGTTCACCTTAACCCTAATCTGATCGGGGCTCAAGATAGAAGAACTTAATCACACAGGTAGCTGCACCAAGAGGTTCGCATTCAGCTCTGATGGGTTGCCACCATATACTGCTAGGTGTCACTGGTGGATTTTGGGAGCAATTAGAATGATTTAGATGATCGATCATTCTAGCTGTTCGAATCAGAAGAGTTCTGATCCATCGAAAGGAGTTTCGATGATGTCGATGATAGAGATCATGACATATCCCATTACCATACAGAACTGAACCTAACTGGGTCACACAAACAAGGGTTTGAATCTGGTGATCATCAATTGAACTGATCTAGTTCAATTGATCTGAATGAGATTCAATTAGGTTCAAGGAAAATCGTGCTAGCACTCGATTGAACCTAACGTTCTTCTTTTACTATCATAAATAAGTTGTCCTGACTGAGCCAAAGGAGTTTGTGCTCAATCAGAGGCCTTCATATGGTCTGACTGGAGGTTGTCCAAGTCAGAAAAGGTTGTCTTATTTTGTAAGACATTACCTGCCATTTTTGGTCACCTGCCATTTCTTGTTCTTTGACTTTGGTCAAAAGTCTACCTTTGACTGGTCAAATGTTGACCATTGACACTTTGACTTTTGACCACATGTCATGCACCTATTGGAGAGCTGGTGGGGGCCTGTCCCCCTGCCAGAACCTGGCAAGGAGGAGGGCGCACGCCACCCTTGGCGTGTGCCCAAGTTGGAGGCGCCTAGGAGTCCTTGTTGGACAAGGGACTCCATCTCCTTTTTGGATTCCAATTAGAGTTCTCCTAAGAACCAACTTTGACTGGTCTTAGGCACCCTCTAAGGAGGAATCCAGGGGACTCTATTCCCACCAATCAGATTTAGATCTGATTTCACAAAGGGTTGTGATTGGTTGGGAAGAAGAGGAGTTGGATCACAGCTTAGTCTATAAATAAGACCCTGCGCCCAACTCAATTAATGATTGATTGAGAAATCAAATTCCCCATGCCCCAAGGCTGCCTCTCCCCTCCTTCCTCCATGCCAAACCATCCTTCTCCCTCTCCTCTCCACGTCCAAAAGGAGTTTTGGACTTTTGGTTGGTGCGATCCAGATCAAGAGAAAGGCGATCAAAAGCTAGAAGGCTGCGCTGCTGCAAAGGACGACTGCTGATCTTCAAAAGGAGTTTTGAAGATCCTCCAGATCAGATCCAGATCTGAATTTTTGGAGATGTGATAGAGAAGAAGAGGATCTCCAGATCCAGCCCGAGTGGATACCGGTAGAGGCCAGGCACTTGCGTGGCTAGATCCAGAACCTTCCGCTGCAACAGGATCATCAACGGGTAATAGGATTACCCAAATCAAGGTAAATTAAATTTGATTTAATTTATCTTATTTTATTTTATTTATTAAAATAATAAGAATCAGATCTGAAAACATCTCAGATCTGATTGGATCAAAGAGAAAAATTTTTGAAATATATCTCTTGATCTGATCAGATCTGAACGAACCTGGACCGAAAAATCAGGATTGTGGACAATACCTACCATTTTTGGTCATCTGCCTCAAGATAGAAGAACTTAATCACACAGATAGCTGCACCAAGAGGTTCGCATTTTTAGCTCTGATGGATTGCCACCATATACTGCTAGGTGTCACTGGTGGATTTTGGGAGTAATTAGAATGATTTAGATGATCGATCATTCTAGCTGTTCAAATTAGAAGAGTTCTGATCCATCGAAATGAGTTTCGATGATGTCGATGATAGAGATCATGACATATCCCATTACCATATAAAACTGAACCTAACTAGATCACACAAATAAAGATTTGAATATGGTGATCATCAATTAAACTGATCCAGTTCAATTGATCTGAATGAGATTCAATTAGGTTTAAGAAAATCGTGCTAGCACTCGATTGAACCTAAACATTCTTCTTTTACTATCTTAAATAGTTATCCTGACTGAGCCAAAAGAGTTTGTGCTCGGTCAGAGGCCTTCACTTGGTCTGACTAGAGCTTGTCCAGGTCAGAAAAGGATTGTCTTATTTTGTAAGACAATACCTACCATTTTTGGTCACCTGCCATTTCTCGTCTTTTGACTTTGGTCAAAAGTTGACCTTTGACACTTAGACATCTGGATGTGTCATGCCCATAGGAGTCTTGTCCCCTTGTTGGAAAAAATGGGGGCAAGGAGGCTCCATCTTTTTTTTGGATTTTGATTAGACTCCTCCTAAGAACCAACTTTGACTAGTCTTAGATGCCATCTAAGGATGAATCCAAGGGACTCTATTGTCATCAATCAGATTTAGATCTGATTTCACAAAGGGTTGTGATTGGTTGGGATGAAGAGGAGTTGGATCATGCATAGTCTATAAATAAGACCCTACGCCCAACTCAAGAAGCATCTCATCTGAAAATTCCCCATGCCCCAAGGATGCCTCTCTCCTCCTCCTCCATGCCAAGTCCATCTTCTCCCTCTCCTCTCCATGCCCAAAGTGGTTTGGGATCCAGGCGAGAGAAAGGCGATAGAAAGCTAGAAGGCTGCGCTGCTGCAAAGGACAACTACTAATCTTCGAGAGTTATTTTGAAGATCCTCCAAATCATATTCAGATCTGATTTTTGGAGACATGATAGAGAAGAAGAGAATCTCTAGATCTAGCCTGAGTGGATACTGGTACAGGCCAGGCACTTACATGGCTAGATTCAGAATCTTCCACTACTTACAGGATCATCAACGGATAATAGGATTACTCTACATCAAGGTAAATTAAATTTAATTTAATTTATCTAGATTTTAATGTTAATTATTAGAATAATAAAGATCAGATCTGAAACATCCCAGATCTGATTTGGATCAAAGAGAAAAACTTTTGAAATATATCTCTTGATCCGATCAGATCTAAACGAACCTGGTCCAAAAAATCAGGATTTTTCTTCAGACCAGATTTGTAAGCTCCCTCCAGACTTCGCCTGGAAGAGTTCAAATGGCTGAGGTGGCCGAGCTCCTCCACACCAAACAGTCAGACTCCTTCCAAACTTCTGCACCGATCGAACTCCTTCTAGACTTCTTCTTCAACTTGACTTCTCCACCTATCGGATTCCTCCTTCTGTCAAACTCCTTCTAAACTACTTCTAGTTGCCCAGAAGGATCTGAGCACTAACTCTCAATTGGTGAATGACAATCCATGCACAGTTGATCATGAGAACCTCTGAGCTCCTCTGAAACAACATTAGTGAGGGATGCTCCATTGCCTACAGCCGTCCCATCCAAACTCTAGCTGGCATATCATGATAATAGACACTACCCTCGTAATAAACCCCATGTGGCCTAAACAGCCCACTACTCAGTAGTTGCGGCTGTCACCATCAGTTTGTTACAGGCTCCATCTATAAAAGAGACCCTCTAGATACATTTTCTCCAAGCCCTCTCCTCCATCCCAAAACTCTGCTATTTTTTTTGCTGAGCATTCCATTTCTGTTGGTCAAAAGAGCTGACTTGACCATCGAAGGTTCCTGCTGGAGCCATCTCTCCTCCAGTTCGGATTTTTTTACAAGTCTCGACGGCGACCTCAGCTTCTCCAGCTCCAGATAGTTTCGGCATCAACCAGATTCCATACCAACATGGGGATTCTAGCAAACTCACCTTAGTGAAGAACACCCTTGCGAACCTTATTGACATTTATGACAAAAATAAAGTTGAGCTTGTTCAGTTGAAGATTCAAATGACATATTAGGAGAACACCGTTAAGGATGCCAAAGCTAAATCTACGATTCTTCAAAAAAGATTGAGATAAGTAGAGGAAGATGCCAGACAACCTCGAAAGTTGCTTGGTGAGAGTTTGGTAGTGAGAAAGGAGCTTGAAGACTAAGTAAATGATCTGAAACACTCTTTAGTAATGGCTAGGGCTGGCAGTTCAAAGTCTGAGTAAGACTTCATTTTCTTTCTTTCTATTTTTGTAATTGGTCTCGATGACTCTTTAATGACTTTTACTTTATAAAATGATCTTTCTTGGAATCATTCCTCTTTGCCATGTCCTAATTTAATGCCTATTGAACTCTTGATTATTATTTTGTGTCCGAAGTAGGCTTCATTTTGGAATAATAACTTTCACTAAGCCTCTTGTAGATCTGTCTCTCTTGTTTATCCTCCCATTTAAGAATCAAAAGTTTTCATACCCTTCATAAAGATCTTCACCTTCATCAGGATAAGGTTCTCCTATTGTTCCTAATGAGGTTAACCTCCTGTCTTGATAATCGGAGACCATCATGTCCCTCGTAAGGATCTTCACCCTCATTAGAATGAGATTCTCTTCCTATTCCTAATGAGATTAACTGCCTGTCTTAAAAATTGGAGGCCTTCATATCCCCTATAAGAGTTTTCACCCTCATTAGGACAAGGTTCTCCCCCTATTCCTAATGAGATTAATCTTCTATTTTAATAACTAGAGGCTTTCATATCCCTCATAAAGATCTTCAACCTTATTAGGACAAGGTTTTCCTCCTATAATGAGGTTAACCTCTTATCTTAATAACTAGAGGCCTTCATATCCCTCGTAAGGATCTTCACCTTCATTAGGATGAGATTCTCTTCCAGTTCTTAATGCGGTTAACCTTCTATCTTAATAACAAAAGGTCTTTATATCCCTCGTAAGGTTCTTCACCCTCATTAGGATGAAATTCTCCTACTATTCCTAATGAGGTTAACCTCTTGTCTTAATAACTGGAGGCCTTTATATTCCTCGTAAGGATCTTCATCCTCATTAGGATGAGGATCTTCTCCTATTTTTAATAAGGTTAACTTTCTATCTTAATAACCAGAGGCCTTCATATCCCTCATAAGGGATTTTATCCTCGTTAGGATGAGGTTCTCCTCCTATTTCTAATGAGGTTAACCTCCTATCTTAATAATGAAAGGCCTTCCACTTCATCTAAGAATGAAGCTCAGTTTGATCATTTCTAGTCATAATTTAATTTATGTAAATAAAAATAAAAAAATTTATTAAAATATAACTATTGATAGTATACTTGTAGATTTTTTGAATTCTAAGATCGGTGTAGCATAGCTCTGCCAAGCTCCCTTATGTGGTAAGTCCCTGGCTAGATAATTTTCTTGATTTCATAAGGATCTTTCCAATTCAAATTAAGGTTTCCTTGATTCTGCAGTTGAGAAATCTTTACTCCGCATAGTACCAAGTTTCTAACCTTGAATGTCTTACTCTTGACTTTAGAGTTATAATACCGACCTACTTTTTGCCTATAGACTACCATCTGAACCTGAGCAATCTCCCATTTCTCTTCTAGTAAGTCAAGATTTGCCCTAAGATCCTATGAATTACTTTGTTCATTGAAGCTTTCAACCATGTCGAAGAAAGTCCAAGTTTGACTGGAATGACTGCTTCAGTTCCAAATGCCAAAGCAAATGGTGTTTCCCTAGTAGGCAACCTTTGGATGGTCCTTTAAGCCTAGAGTATATAGTAATGTTCATCCACCCATATTTCTTTCACTTGCTCAAGCCTTGCCTTTATCCCCGCGCAATGTTCTGTTAGTTACCTCGACCTCACCATTCACCTGAGGCTATACCACGGATGTGAAATGATGAGAAATATTCAAATCTTCATAGAATTCAACAAACTTTGCCCCAATGAAATGATGCCCATTATCAGTGATCAATGTTTGAGGTAGATCAAATCTACGAACTATCGATTTTTAGATAAAGTCTTGTATTTTAGCTTCAGCGATTTTTGCCAGATGTTCAGCTTCAACCCATTTAGTGAAATAATCTACCACAACCAAAAGATACTTTTGCTATTCGGACACTACAGAAAATGGTTCGAGTATATTCATCCCCCATAGTGCAAAGGGATAAGGGGCACTTAAGGGTGTGAGTTGAAAGGCCGGCTATCACTGAATGTTGGCATTCTTTCACATTGACCACATCTTCTTACATAGTCAACTACATCCTGTTGCATGGTCGGCCAATAATCCTTGTTAGAGTAACTTGTAAGATCATGATCTAGCTTCGAGGTGATTCCCACATACTCCTTGATGAACCTTCCTTAAGGTATAGTTAGCTTCAGATAGTCGAAGGCATTTGAGAAGTGGTAAGGAATAAGACCTCTTATACAATTTATTTTCATATAAGATATAGTAAGAGGCCTGGTTTCTCAACTTTTGAGCTTCTTTAGGATCTCAAGGAAGGGTGCCATCTTTAAGATATAAGATCAATGGATCAATCCAGCTAGGTTCATGGTCTACTTGCATTATTATCTAAGGTTCCTCCAAACTTAGGTATTGAAGAACCTCGAAGAAAACTTTTTTTGGCAAGTCATTTAGAGCTAAAGTAACCAATTTGGATAGAAGGTCAACTCTAGACTTTTTTGGTCTTGAAATTTGCTAAATGTTGAAGCCATCAAAAATCGAGGTTAAGCTATTCATCCTATCCAAATACTTTCTCATGCTTTCCTTTCGAGCTTCATAATTGCCATTAACATGCCTCATCACCAATTGTGAATCACAATAGATTTTCGGATGATCTATCCATAATTCTTTGGCCATCTTCAATCCTATAATTTGAGCTTCATGCTTTATTATTAGTTGCAGAAAATTTAAAGCATAGCACATATTCAGTAATAACCCCTTCTAGACTAATAAGAATTAAGCCCATGCCCGCTCTGAAAGCATTGGATGAACCATCATGGTATAAGGTCCAAAAATCTTCAAGAAGGTCTGCTTTCTCTTCAGAGGAGCTTGGTTTATAGGTTCAGCTTCTTGCTGCTCAGGCTTGGTTGAATCCAGAATGGTGCAATCCACAATAAAATCAATCAGTATTTGAGCTTTAATAGATGGTCGAGATTGAAAATTTATGTTAAATTCTATGAGTTCGATTACCCATTTTGCAATGTACCAGAAGTATTAGCCAGATGAAGGACTACTTTAATAAGCTAATCTATGAAGATTATTATTGTATGCCCTTGAAAGTAAGATCAAAGCTTTTTAGCTGCAATCAATAAGGCATAAGTTAGCTTTTCTAATTTGGTATACCTTACTTTGGCATCTCTTAGTGTTAGATGTGCGCCCTAGAAGCCAGATTGGCTGACACATGTTAAATACTTTCTATGAGCATTTTTGTAATTTTAACTTAAAATTAATTAAAGAGTTATTTATTCTATCACATTGTGCATTAAAGTATCTGTGATACATCCATTGAGTTAATAGGCATGATAACACATATTCTCAAGAGTTGAGAATTTAAGGGATGTGTTATCATAATTAACTCATAAATTACTTTCGATCGTAGGATTATCACAAGGATGGTGATTGATCTGAAAGATCGATGTACAATCGCTTTATTAGGATAGATGAGTCTTGAGTTTACGGTGTGGATATATTGGAGTAAGAGTATAGGTACTCATTAGAGAATGAGGGTATTGAGCGTGACCACCTTGAGCAGTCATAAGAAAGCCTACCTTCTCGTCGATGACTAGCTCGATGCAGCAGCGTATGTGTGGTTCTTTGATCTAAGGTGCATCGGTAGTTCACCTTGAGAGTGTTATAGTTTGACTACACCATAACCCAATCTCCTAGTCATTTGGAATTCTGAGGTGTATGTTGGCTATAGCATGTTCATTGTAGGAATTGGATCGCACCAAGATGAAATCTATCAACCTCGATAGAGGAGGAGTAGTCCTATGATGATCATAAGATTGAGTCCTAAAATCCATGGCCATAGTAGTATGAAATAATAAAAAGGAGCTTCTATTAGGGATTCACATCGGACTTGAATTGAATGATTCATTCATATGATGGGTGTTGGGTTTGACGAGTTCACCTTAACCCTAATCCCATCGGGGCTCATGATAGAAGAACCCAATCACACAGATAGCTATACCGAGAGGTTTGCTATTCCATTTCATTGGATTGCTACCATATACTGCTAGGTGTCACTGATGGATTTTGGGACTAATTAGAATTTTTTTGATTATCGACAATTCTAATTGGATGAATCAAAAGAGTTCTAGTCCATCAAAAGATATTTTGATGATATTGATGATGGAGATCATGACATGTCCCATTACCATATAGAACTAAACCTAACTAAGTCATACAAATAAGGGTTTGGATCTGGATGTCATCAATTGAGCTAATCCAGTTCGATTGATTTGGATTAGATCCAATTAGGTTCTAGAAAATTATGCTAGCACACGATTGAACCTAACATTCTCCTTCTATGGTCTTTCTAGGTCATCTCGACTGAGTCAAATTGAATTTAGCTCATTCAGGAGCCTTGTATGGGTTTATCCTTGTCTGATTGGAACTTGTCCAGATCAGAAAAGTCTTATCCTAACCTGATCTAAGCTTGTCTTAATTCATCGGAGAAAAATAGGACAAGGCCTACTAATTTGTGAAACTATTTGGATAAGACTTATCCAAAAAATCTATAGAAATTTATCTTGATCTGACTGGACCTTGTCCTGGCCTAATCAAGACTTTTCCTAAATCCCATAAGATGGGAACAAGACAAGGGTTGTCTTTGCCATATTAGGGCTTGTCCTAAAATCATGAGATGAAATTTGGACAAGCCTCTCCCAAAAATTCTAGATGGATTTTTTTTGATCTAACTGGACCAAGTCCTAGTCTAATCAAGGCTTATTTTAACTTGATTAGGACTTGACATAAATCCATTGGATGGGACTTGAAATGGTTTTGTCTTAATTCCATAAGATAGGAACAGGACAAGGGTTAAATGTTGACCCAATATGCAGGAAAGAAGAGATATGGCATGCGCCTCCTAGAATTTATCTGAGGGAGCATGTCCATATGGGATTTATGTGGAGTTTGTGAGTTCACGCCCCTTTATGGCATATGCATCTGATGGATAAGAGAAGGTGCCCATTCAAATTTGATTTGATTGGTCAAAGCATTTGAATTTGATTCAAATATCTAGGAAGATAAGAGTTTGCGCCATCTACTCACCTTATCCTTTATTCCATGCCATATTTCTAAGTTTTGCATGAAAAAATATAGAAAAAATATGGTGTTGGGTGTGGAGATCATGGAGGAGTCCTTCTGCATGTTAAACTTTGATCTATTCAAAGTTATATGTGAACAGACTCTTGACTAGATCTATAAATAGGGCCCTGCGCAAGCTGTTGTGTATCCCAATTTCTCTATGGCGAAGTCCTACCAAAATATTCATCTCCACATCTCTTTCATCCGATCCTCTCCCTCTTTTTCATGCCTAAGAGTTGGGCAAAACCTGCAAGCAAAGATCAAGTTTCGTTGGCGCGAAGATCAGTGAGAGACGACGGTGTTCATGAGATGAACGTGCAGCCTTTGGAGTTTATTTTGAAGGTTCTATGGGAAGACATCAGATTTGATCTTTGGAGATTAGATCTAGAAGAAGCAGACTTTCATATCTGATCTGAGTGGATACCGGTAGAGGCCGGGCGTGTGCGTGGCTCAATCAGAACCTTGGATCAGTCATCAGATCATCATAATGGATAAACGATTTATCCGATCAGGTGATAATTATTATCATTGCTTTTATTTTTATTTTACTTTTAATTTTAGATCAATCTAATTATATATGAGAACTCTTAGATCTAATTAGATCATAGAAAAAATTTAAAATTATTTTGCTGCAAGTTTGATCCGATCAGATGGATCCTGCGGTAGGAAAATCTGATTTTTCCTTCAACTAGTATCAGAGCTAGGTTGTTGCTTCCAGATCTATCTTTAGATTGATCTAAAATTATTTTTTATAATCTGATTATTTAATTTTTAGATGTTATATAGAATGTAATTAGATCTGAAATCAAAAAAAAAATGCATGTTTTAAATATATATATATTTGACATGAACAATGCATGCTCTAGTCTAGATCTGTTGTTCTATATCATGATAGTTTTCAAATATATTTTAGATTAGATCTAATTTAATTTTTTATGATTTTATCATTTAAGTTTCAGATGTTACATTGGATATAATCAGATCTGAAACATAAGGTATAATCTAAAATTTTGATATATGTGATATAGGCAGCATATGTTTAGACTAGATCTCTTGTTTAATCTTATAGTCTAGATTAAAAATTTTATGAAATATTTATTTAATTTTCTTAAGATTATGTAATTAAATTAGTTCAATTTCAAAAATTATATATGATATAATTAGATCTGAAAGCATGAGATGCATTTAAAATTTTCATATGTATGACATATGTAATGCATGTCTAGACTAGTTACATAGATCTATGCCATGAGTAGTCTAGATTAAATTTTTTTTATGATGAGATTATTTAAAATTTTACTTTCAGATATTATACCAGATGAAATCATATCTAAAACATAAATTTAAATGTTAAATTTGATACATAAAATGTATGCAAAACATGTATAGATTAGATCTTAAATCATGTAACAGTTATATGCTTTAGATCTAATAGTTTTGTAGTATAGTTCATATTTCTAATTCAGGCATTCCCCTTGGCCGTCCGGTCATAAGAATAAGAAGTATTTAAAGGCTCTCTCTTTTCATTCGATGGGGTGCTCTTATGGTGTGTAGGGGTGCTGCGCATTTGCCGTTAATCAGAAATCAAAAACTTACTTTTCTGTAAAATCCTAGATCTTGAACTCCTAGGATTTTTATGCATGTTTTGTTATTGAACCCTTAAACTTAATTAAGAATTAAATTTATGAAAATAATTAGATCTAATATTATGAATTTTTAGATCTAAGACACCCTCATAAATCATGGGTTCAGGTGTGGGTAGCTCAATTAGGTCTAGCGGTTGATCAAACCGAATCAAGAGTTGGTTAGATAGGATCAGGAGTGCCTAGATTTAACCAGCCTAATAGGATTAAGTCTGGGTCAAGGTCAACACACAGTCACATATGGTCGATTAAGTTAAGATCTAATTTGACTCTACGGTTTGAGTCTGGATTGTAAGCTAACCCGATCAATTCTGGTCAGATAAGTCAGTGTCTAAGGTAAGTATGGCAAATATGACCAGTGGTCTTTAATTGGAAGCTACTTGACCTGAATGCATTCACGATGAGTTAATGGCATATTCCTTCCACTGATCTCACTTACCTAGCCAATTGAGTCGATCCAGTTCTGGTTTGAGATGGCTAACGATTCGAGCTAACCCATGCCACTAGGTTAGTCATAAATATTATGACTAGTTGAGTCTAAGAGACCAAATCAAATCTTCCTAAGAAAATATTAAATCTTAGGTCTTCCACCATTGTAGATGTGTGGGCCCTTTCTAGGATTGATTGTTCTCGACTGGATACAGTGGTTCAGTTACATCAGAAAGATGCAACCATATCTATTAGGCATTGGATGCTATGAATTGGAGGATGGGTTGGGCTCAATATTCTGAATACGGTGAGTGACCCAATTAGGAATCCAATTTATGCAAATGATGGGTATGACTTAACTAAGAAGTGGAGCAATATTTTGGGCATGGTGAGCTTCATTAATTTGAGACTAGGTTTGGGTGCATCTTGTTTAGAGAAATATTGGACAAAAGTTGTCCACTCATCGATTGACCCATCACCAATAACTGTTAGGTGAGGTGGTGAGCCAATCGGTGGGACCGCACCATCCACTAGAAATTAATGATCATGAAGATTTTTGCATCTCTATCAAGAGAGTGTAGGAATCCGAGAAAATAGAGGAAGCCTAATTTATTTAAAAATAATGCCCCTAAACAAATTAGTTGAGTCAAATTACAAGTCTAACTAGAAACTTTAATTCTCTATAGGAAAATATCTGCATAAAAAATCTCTAACCCGAATCCTAGATACCCATAAGTTGACCTAACCAATTTACAAGGATTGGCTAAAGAACTTCAAAATTATTTTGGATTTGAAATGGCTGACCTATGTATTGGACCAGGACCAACCCCACTATACCAGCACGTCCGACCATGGATCAGAGAGCATCTCATGAAAAGTGATCAGACAATGATAACAAAGCTAGGTGCTACATGTTGGACTAAATATCAGATGAATTATAGTACCAACATGAACAAATTAGGACTGCTCGCCAAATGTTGGCGCATCTGCAAAAGTTGTTCGATGAATAGAGTCGCGTAGCACGTTATCAAGTCTCGAAGAGACTTTTTAAGGTGCAAATGCATGATGGACAGTTGGTCCAAGATTATTGCTCGGCAATGGTCAAGGACCTAAAGAGCTTGAGAAGCTCAAAGTCTTAATGGATAAGAAACTTTAGATTGATGTGATCCTACAGTCCTTGATTGATTTGTATGGGTAGTTCATTATGAACTTCCATATGAATAAGCTCCAGTGCACCTTGGCCGAGTTAATAAATATGCTGGTTATGTTAGATATATGTGCCCTAGAAGCCAGAATTGGCTGACACTTGTAATACACTTCTAGGGGCAAAATTGTAATTTTGACTATAATTAATAAATGGGTTATTTTCTATCACACATGTGTATTTAGTGTCTGTGATACATCCTTTGAGTTAATGGTAATGATAATTCATATTTTCAAGAGTTGAAAATTTAAGACATGAATAATCATTATTAACTCATAAATAGCTCCCGACCATAGGATCATCACGAGGATGGTGATTGATCCGGAAGGTTGGTGTACGATCGCTTCTCTTTAGTAGATGAGTCTTGAGTCTACGGTGTGGAGACACCGGAGCGAGAGTACAGGTACTCGTTAGAGAACGAGGGCACTGAGCGTGACCACCTCGAGTAGTCATTAGGGAGTCTACCTTCTCGTCAATGACTGACTCGATGCTGCAGTAGTGTGTCTGGTTCTTTGACCTGAGATGCATCGGCAGTTCACCTTGAGGGTGTTATAGTTTGACTACACCATTACTCGATCTCCTAGCCATATGGAACCCTGAGGTGTATGTTGGCTATAGACATGTTCATTGTAGGAACTGGATTGCATCAAGATGGGAATCTATCTACCTCGGTGGTAGAGGAGTAGCCCTATGATGATCATGAGAATCAAGTCCAGAAGCCCATGGCCATGGCAGAGTGAAATAATAGAAAGAGTTTCTATTTAGATTTTCACATTGGACTCGAATCGAATGATTACATCATATGACAGAGACTAGGGTTTGACGAGTTCACCTTAACCCTAATCTGATCGGGGCTCAAGATAGAAGAACTGAATCACACAGGTAGCTGCACCAAGAGGTTCGCATTCAGCTCTGATGGGTTGCCACCATATACTGCTAGGTGTCACTGGTGGATTTTGGGAGCAATTAGAATGATTTAGATGATCGATCATTCTAGCTGTTCGAATCAGAAGAGTTCTGATCCATCGAAAGGAGTTTCGATGATGTCGATGATAGAGATCATGACATATCCCATTACCATACAGAACTGAACCTAACTGGGTCACACAAACAAGGGTTTGAATCTGGTGATCATCAATTGAACTGATCTAGTTCAATTGATCTGAATGAGATTCAATTAGGTTCAAGGAAATCGTGCTAGCACTCGATTGAACCTAACGTTCTTCTTTTGCTATCATAAATAAGTTGTCCTGTCTGAGCCAAAGGAGTTTGTGCTCAAACAGAAGTCCTTCTTATGGTCTGACTGGAGGTTGTCCAAGTCAGAATAAGGTTGTCTTATTTGTAAGACATTACCTGCCATTTTTGGTCACCTGCCATTTCTTGTTCTTTGACTTTGGTCAAAAGTCTACCTTTTGACTGGTCAAACGTTGACCAATGACCCTTTGACTTTTGACCACATGTCATGCACCTATTGGAGAGCTGGTGGGGGCTTGTCCCCCTGCCAGAACCTGGCAAGGAGATGGGCGCACGCCAAGGGAGGCGTGAGCCCAAGTAGGAGGCGCCTGGAGTCCTTGTTGGACAAGGACTCCATCTCCCTTTAGGATTCCAATTAGAGTTCTTCTAAGAATCCAGTTTGACTGGTCCAAGGCACTCTCCAAGTAGGAATCCAGGGGACTCTAATCCCACCAATCAGATTTAGATCTGATTTCACAAAGGGTTGTGATTGGTTGGGAGGAAGATGACTTGGATCACGCTTAGTCTATAATAAGACCCAGCACCCAAGTGAAAAAATAATCAAGAAGCAATCTTCCCACGCCCCAAGGCTGCCTCTCTCCCCTTTCTCCACGCCAACTCTCTTCTCCCCTTGCCTCTCCACGTCCAAAAGTGTTTTGGATTTGGATTGGTGCGATCCAGATCAAGAAAAGGAGATCAAAAGCAAGAAGGCTGCGCTGCTGCAAAAGGACGACTGCAGATCTTCAAAAGAGTTTTGAAGATCCTCCAGATCAGATCCAGATCTGATTTTTGGAGGCGTGATAGAGAAGAAGAGGATCTCCAGATCCAGCCCGAGTGGATACCGGTAGAGGCCAGGGCTTGCGTGGCTTGATCCAGAACCTTCCGCTGCAAACAGGATCATCAACAGGGTAATAGGATTACCCATTCAAGGTAAATTAAATTGATTTAATTTATCCTAATTTTATTTTAATTTTTAAAATAATAATAATCAGATCTGAAATATCCCTAGATCTGATACTAGATCAAAAAAAAAATTTTTGAAATATATCTCTTGATCTGATCAGATCTGAACGAACCTGGTCAGGGAAAAATCAGGATTTCCTTCAAGTGGTATCAGAGCCAAGGTTCTAAAAATAGTTTAGATCTGATTTTAAATTTTATTTTAATTAAAAATAATAATTTCAGATGCAACATGAGATGTGATCAGATCTGAAATCAAAAAAATTAAAATTAAATGATTTGGATCTAAGATTAGAAGATATGCATGACTAGTTCTAAATAGAATAGTTCTATAGAATAGTTCATGTTTTGATTTAATCTGATTAAATCATATTTTAGATCTTTTATTTACTATTTAATAATAAATAAATCTAAAAAAATCAAATTTAATTTACCTTGATGATAGGGTAATCCTATTAAGGGAAATCCTGATTTCCGGTCCATTCGTCCAGATCTGATCAGATCAAGAGATATATTTCAAAATTTTTTCTTGACCCAATCAGATCTTGATATGTTTCAGATCTATTCTTATTATTTAATAAATAAAATAAAATAAGATATTAAAAAATTTAATTTACCTGATTTGGTAATCCTTTACCCTGTAGATGATCCTGATTGCAGCGGAAGGTTCTGGATCTAGCCACGCAAGCGCCTGGCCTCTACCGGTATCCACTCGGGTTGGATCTGGAGATCCTCTTCTTCTCTATCACGTCCAAAAATCAGATCTGGATCTGATCTGGAGATCTTCAAAACTCCTTTTGAAGATCAGCAGTGTCCTTTGCAGCAGTGCAGCCTTCTTCTTTTGATCGCCTTTCTTTGATCTGAATCGCACCAACCAAAATCCAAAACTCTTTGGACGTGGAGAGGAGAAGGAGGAGAAGTTGGCATGGGGGAGGAGAGGCAGCCTTGGGGTGGGAAATCTCTAATTCTTCTTTAGTTGGGCGCAGGGTCTTATTTATAGACTCTGATCCAACTCCTCTTATTCCCAACCAATCACAACCCTTTGTGAAATCAGATCTAAATCTGATTGGTGGGAATAGAGTCCCTGGATTCCTCCTTAGAGGCGCCTAAGACCAGTCAAACTGGTTCTTAGAAGAACTCTATTGGAATCCAAAAGGGAGGTGGAGTCCTTGTCCAACAAGGACTCCAAGGCCCTCCAACTTGGGCGCACGCCTTGGCGTGCGCCCTCCTCCTTGCCAGGTTCTGGCAGGGGACAGGCCCCCACCAGTCTCCAATAGGTGCATGACATGTGGACAAAAGTCAAAGTGTCAATGGTCAACATTTGACCAGTCAAAGGTAACTTTTGACCAAAGTCAAAGGACAAGAAATGGCAGGTGACCAAAAATGGCAGGTAATGTCTTACAAAATAAGACAACCTTTTCTGACTTGGACAACCTCCAGTCAGACCATATGAAGGCCTCTGATTGAGCAAAACTCCTTTGGCTCAGTCAGGACAACTTATTTATGATAGTAAAAGAAGAACGTTAGGTTCAATCGAGTGCTAGCACGATTTTCTTGAACCTAATTGAATCTCATTCAGATCAATTGAACTAGATTAGTTCAATTGATGATCACCAGATTCAAACCCTTGTTTGTGTGATCCAGTTAGGTTCAGTTCTGTATGGTAATGGGATATGTCATGATCTCTATCATAGACATCATCGAAACTCCTTTCGATGGATCAGAACTCTTCTGATTCGAACAGCTAGAATGATCGATCATCTAAATCATTCTAATTGCTCCCAAAATCCACCAGTGACACCTAGCAGTATATGGTGGCAACCCATCAGAGCTGAATGCGAACCTCTTGGTGCAGCTACCTGTGTGATTAAGTTCTTCTATCTTGAGCCCCGATCAGATTAGGGTTAAGGTGAACTCGTCAAACCCTAGTCTCTGTCATATGATATAATCATTCGATTCGAGTCCAATGTGAAAATCTAAATAGAAACTCTTTCTATTATTTCACTCTGCCATGGCCATGGGCTTCTGACTTGATTCTCATGATTCATAGGCTGCTCCTCTACCACCGAGGTAGATAGATTCCATCTTGATGCAATCCAGTTCCTACAATGAACATGCTATAGCCAACATACACCTCAGGGTTCCATATGGCTAGGAGACCGAGTAATGGTGTAGTCAAACTATAACACCCTCAAGGTGAACTGCCGATGCATCTCAGGTCAAAGAACCAGACACACTACTGCAGCATCGAGTCAGTCATTGACGAGAAGGTAGACTTCCTAATGACTACTCGAGGTGGTCACGCTCAGTGCCCTCGTTCTCTAACGAGTATATACTTTCGCTCAGTGTCTCCACACCGTAGACTCAAGACTCATCTACTAAAGAGAAGCGATGTACACCAACCTTCCGGATCAATCACCATCCTCGTGATGATCCTACGGTTGGGAGCTATTTATTAGTTAATTATGAAAATTCATATCTCAAATTTTCAACTCTTGAAAAATATGAATTGTCATTATCATTAACTCAAAGCATGTATCGCAAACACTTTAAATATATACTATGATAGAAAATAATCTTTTTATTAATTTATAGTCAAAATTATAAAATTACTCTTAGAAGTGTATTACAAGTGTTTAGCCAATCTGACTTCTGGGGCACATATATCTAACATAACCAGCATATTTATAACTCGGCCAGGTGGCAACTGGAGCTTAATTCCATATGGAAGTTCATAATGAACTACCCATACAAATCAAAATCAAGGACTGTAGGATCATAAAAAAAAACATCGAATCTAAGTTTTCTTATCTATTAAAGACTTTGAGCTTCTCAAAGCTCTTTAGGTCTTGACCATTGCCGAGCCAATATTATTCTTTGGACCATCTGTCCATCATGGCATTTGCACCTTAAAAAGTCTCTTCGAGACGTTGATAACGTGCTACGCCGACTCTATTCAATCAGAACAATCTTTTGCAGATGCGCCGAACCATTTGGCGAGCAGTCTATTTGTTCATGTTGGTGACTATAATCTCTGATATTTAGTCCAAATGTAGCACCTAGCTTGTTATCAAAATTGTCTGGTCATTTCTGAGATGCTCTCTGATCATGGTCGGACGTGCTGGTAATAGTGGGGTGGTCCTGGTCGGCCAATTTAAAACATAGGTCAGCCATTCAATCAAAATAATTTTTTGAAAGTTCTTTAGCCAATCCTTGTAAATTGGTTAGGTCCAACTTATTGGTATCTAGATTCGGGTTAGAGATTTTTTATGCAGATATTTTTCCTATAGAGAATTAAAGTTTCTAGTTAGACTTGTAATTGACTCAAACTAATTTGTTTAGGGGCATTATTTTTTAAATAAAATTAGGCTTCCCTTATTTTCTCGGATTCCTACACGCTCGTTGAATTAGAGATCAAAAATCTTCATGATCATTAATTTCTAAGTGGATGGTGCGGTTCCCACCGAATTGGCTCCCACCTCACCTAAACAGTTATTGGTGATGGTCAATTCGATGAGTGGACAACTTTTGTCCAATATTTCTCTAATACAAGATGCACCCAAACCTAGTCTCAAATTAATGAAGGCTACCATGCCAAAATATTGCTCCACTTCTTAGTTAAGTCATACCCATCCATTTGCATAAATTGGATCTAAATTGGGTCACTCACGCGTATTCAGAAAATATTGAGCCCAACCCATCCTCCAATCAAGCATCCAAATGCCTATATTAGATATGGGTTGCATCTTTCTGATGTTTAACTGAACCACTGTATCCAGTCGAGAACAATCAAATAAATCCCCCCCCTCTTTAGAAAAGGGCTCCACACAATCTACATGGTGGAAGACCTAAGATTTAAAATATTTTCTTAGGAAGATTTTGAATTTTGGGTCTCTTAGACTCAACTAGTCCATAATTTTATGCTAACCTAGTGGCTGGGTTAAGCTCGATCGTTAGCCCATCCTCAAACCAGAACTGGATCGACTCAGATTTGGCTAGGTAAGTGAGAATCAGTGGAAGGAATATGGCCATTACTCATCGTGATGCATTCAGGTCCCAAGTAAGCTTCCAATTAAAGACCCACTGGTCATTATCTTGCCATAACTTACACTTAGACATGACTTATCTGACCAGAATTGATCGGTTAGCTTAACAATTCCAGACTCAACCGTAGAGTCAAATAGATCTTAACTTAATCGACCATATGTGACTGTGGTGTTGAACCTTTGACCCAGACTAATTCCTATTAGGCTGGTTTAAATCTAAGGCTCCTGATCCTATCTAACCACTCTTGATTCGGTTTGATCAAACGCGCTAGAACCTAATTGAGCTACCCACACCTGACTCCATGATTTATGAGGTGTCTTTAGATCCTTTCATAATATTATTAATTAATTTTCATAAAATTTAATTTTAATTAGTTTGGTTAACAAAACATGCAAAAAATCCTAAGGAAGTTCAAGATCTAGGATTTTACCAGAAAAATGTAAGTTTTTTGATTTTCCTGATTAACGGCAATGCGCAAGGCACCCCTACACAACCATAGAGCACCCCATCGAATGAAAAGAGAGAGCCTTTAATAACTTCTTATTTCTTATGACCGGACGGCCATATGGGGAATGCCTAAATTAGAAATAATGAACAGAATACTACAAAACTATAGATCCTAAAGCATATAACTTTACATGATTTAAAGATCTATCTATAATGTTTTGGCATACATTTTATGTATCAAATTTAACATTTAAAATTTATGTTTAGTATATGATTTCGATCTGGTATAATATCTGAAAGTAAAATTTTAAATAATCTCATCATAAAAAATTGTAATCTAGACTACTCATGGCATAGAATTATGTCGTAGTCTAGAACATGCAGTTACATATGGTCAATACATATGAAAATTTTAAAATGCATCTCATGCTTTTCAGATCTAATTTATATCATATATAATTTTGAAATTGTAAACTAATTTAATTACATATCTTAAGAAAATTAATAAATATTTGCATAAAATTTTTTAATTAGACTAATAAGATTAAACAAGAGATCTAGTCCTAAAACAATATGCCTGGCCTATATCAAACATATATCAAAATTTTAGATTAACCTTAAATGTTTCAGATCTGATTTATATCCAATGTAAACATCTGAAACTTTAAATGATAAAAATCAATAAAAAATTAAATTAGATCTAATCTAAAAATATATTTGAAAAACTTCATGATATAGAACAAACAGTATCTAGAGTTTTTTTTTTTAGAGCATGCATTTTCATGTCAATATATATATATTTAAAAAAATGCATTTTTTTTTTGAATTTCAGTCTAAATTACATTCTATATACATCTAAAAATTAAATAATCATGATTTATATAAAATAATTTTAGATCAATCTAAAGATATGATCTGGAAGCAACAACCTAGCTCTGATACAGTTTGAAGGAAAAATTCCTGATTTTCTACCGCAGGTATCGTCAGATCTGTATCAGATCAGAGAATCTTGCAAAAAATTTTTTTTCTAAGTCTAATTAGATCTAAGAGTTCAAATATATTGTTGATCTATTTAATAAAGTAAAATAAAAATAGAAGATTATAACAAATTTATACCTAGATTGGAATTTCGTTTATCCTTTGATAGTATCCTGTATGAGCTGACAGTTCTGGAATTGAGCCACGCAACGCACGGCCCTCTACGGTTATCCACTCAGATCAGATATGAAAGTCTGGCTTCCTTCTAGTAAATCTAATTCTCCAAAGATCAATCTGATGTCTTCCAATAGAAACCTTCAAAAATAAACTCCAAAGGCTGCACGTTCATCCATGAAACACCGTCGTCTCTCACTGATCTTCGCGCCAACTGAAAACTTGATCTTTGCTTGCAGGTTTTGCCCAACTCTTAGGCAATGAAAAAGAGGGGAGGATCGGAATAAAGAGAAGTGGAGATGAATATTTTGGTAGGACTTCGCCATAGAGAAATTGGATACAACAAACAGCTGCGCAGGGCCCTAATTTATAGATCTAGTCAAGAGTCTGTTCACATATAACTTTAATGATCAAAGTTAACATGCGAAGGACTCCTCCCAGAATTCTCCACACCCAACATCAATATTTTTTCTATATTTTTTCATGCAAAACTTAGAATAGGTCGGAGCTATGCTTGATCGTTGACGATGAGACAGCGTAG
>QRFJ01007956.1:0-28764 GCA_006176705.1 Cocos nucifera | reverse complement strand
GCATCAAATTGATGAGCATCTTAATAATTAATTCATTAAGCATATACTCCATATTACTCTCTCTCTTTTTGACAGCATCAAAAAGCTAATGAAAAGATTGAATAAAAATCATCAAAATTAATATATATATAAGAAAGTATCAAAATAAGGAATGTATCAAATTCAAAAAATGAATTTAAAAAAATTCTTTGAAGGGAAATCGTGATTTTCTGGATCAAGTTTGTTCAAATCTGATTGGATCAAGAGGCATATTTCAAAAATTTTCTCTTAGATCTAAATTAGATTTGACATCTTTCAGATCTAATTTTATAATCTGATAAATAAAAAAATTAAATTAAATTAAATCTAAATTAATTTTATCTTGATATGGATAATCTGATTACCCGTTGATGATCTTGTTGATTGCCTGAGGTTTTGGATCTAGCCACGCAAGTGCCTGACCACTATCAGTATCCACTCGGACTGGATCTGAAGATCTTCTCCTTCTTTATCACATCTCCAAAAATTAGATCTAGATCTAATTTGAAGGATCTTCGAAACTTCTTTCGAAGATCTGCTGTCGTCTCTGCAGCAATGCTGCCTTCTTCCTTTCTCGTCAGCCTTTTCTTGCCTGAATCGCACTAATCTGAAGGCCTAACTTCCTTGGGCATGGAGAGGAGAGAGAGGATTAGAAAGGTGGCATGGAGGAGAGAGAGGGGTAGCCTTGCAGCATGGCTAAGAAAAGTTCTATGAAAGTTGGGTGCAGATAGGTCTTTATATAGATCCTGCTGCACCATGCAGTGCCACATCACCTCGGCCAATCACATTGCTTCGTTCAATCAGATTTAAATCTGATTAGTGGAATGACATCACCTGATCTAATCAGATGAGAGATCCATAGATTCATCCTAAGGTGGCACCTAAGACTAGTTAAACTCTATAGGTGAGGGTCACCTAGTTTGAATCCAAGAAGCAACCTGGAGTCCCATCCGTATGGGACTCCAGGCGTCCCTATCCATGGGCGCACACCATCCTAGGCATGCACCCCCTCCTTTCCAATTTTTAGGGAGGAGACAAGCCCCTATCTGCTCTCCAATAAGTACATGACACATGGGTAGATGTCCAAGGCTCAAAGGTCAATGTTTGATCAAAGTCAAAGGACAAGAATTAGCAGGTGAAGAAAAATGGCAGGCGTTGTCTTAAATTTATCTCATAAATTAAGACAATCCTTTTCTAATCTGGACAAGCTTCAGTCAGAGTAGGTAAAGGTACATGAGTGAGCACAAACATATTTGGCTCAGTCAAGACAACTTTTAATGATAGAAAAAGGAGAATGTTAGGCTCAATCGTGTGCTAGCACGATTTTCTTGAACCTAATTGAATCTAATTCAAATCAATAGAACTGGGTTAATCTAATTGATGATATCTAGATCCAAACCCTTGTTTGTATGATCCAGTTAGATTCAGTTCTGTATGGTAATGAGATATGTCATGATTTCTATCATCAACATCATTGAAACTCCTTTCGATGGATTAGAACTCTTCTGATTTAGACAACTAGAATGATCGATCATCTAAATCATTCTAATTACTTCCAAAATCCACCAATGACACCTAGCAGCATATGGTGGCAACCCATCAAAATTGAAAATGAACCTCTTGGTGCAGCTACTTATGTGATTAAGTTCTTCTATCTTGAGCCTCGATCAGATTAGGATTAAGGTAAACTCGTCAAACCCTAATTTCTATCATATGATTTAATCATTCGATTCAAGTTCGATGTGAAGACCTTAATAGAAACTCTTTCTATTATTTCACTCTCTATCATGGCTATGGGCTTATGGACTTGATTCTCATAATCATCATAGGGCTGCTTCTCATCCATTGAGGTAGATAGATTCCATCTTGGTGCAATCCAATTCTTATAATGAACAATGCTATAGCCAACATACACCTCAGGATTCTAAATGGCTAGGAGATCGAGTCATGGTGTAGTCAAACTATAACACCCTCAAGGTGAACTGCCGATGCATCTCAGATCAAAGAACCAGACACACCACTGTAGCTTCGAGTCAGTCATCGATGAGAAGGTAGACTTTTTTTTGACTATTCGAGGTGGTCATGCTCAGTGCCCTTGTTCTCTAACGAGTACCTGTACTCTTGCTCCGATGTCTCTACACCATAGACTTAAGACTTATCTACTATAAAGAAGCGATTGTATACTAACCTTCTAGATCAATCACCATCCTCATGATGATCCTACGGTCAGGAGCATTTTATGAGTTAATAATGAAAATTCTTGTCTTAAATTTTCAACTCTTGAAAATATGAATTATCATTACCATTAACTCAAGGGATGTATCACAGACACTAAATATACATATGTGATAGAAAATAATCCATTTTATTATTTATAGTTAAAATTATAATTTTGCCCCTAGAAGTATATTACAAGTATCAGCTAATTCTGGCTTCTAGGACACACATATCTAACAAACTCCCACTTGACCTAAAGCCAATTGGTTATAAATCTAAGTCCCATCTTCTCAAGGTGGGCTTCGATCTTTTGTTGGCCCAACGACTTTATAAGTAGGTCCGCCGCATTGTTTGTGAAGTCGACTCTCTTGACCTTGATGTAACCCTTGTCGAGGTAATCGCGGATGAGGTGGTATCGCCGCTCGATGTGCTTGAATTTTTGGTGAGACCTCGACTCCTTAGCAAGAGCTATGGCGCCATTGTTATCACAGTACAGAGGAATGGCATCTGATGGCATCACTCCGATCTCTGTGGCAAACTTCTTATACCAAAATGCCTCCTTTGCAGCTTCTAACGCAGCGATGTATTCTGCTTTCATGGTGGAATCTGCTATCATTATTTACTTGAAACTTTTCCAACTGACAGCTCCACCATTTAATAAAAATAGACTTTTAGATGTTGACTTTCGATCATCTACATCGGACATAAAGTCCAAGTCTGTATACCCCTGGACTTGGAGTTCTCCATTACCAAAGACCAACAACATATCCTTAGTTCTTCTCAAGTACTTAAGGATACATTTCACAGAAGTCCAGTGTTCTTAACCTAGATTTGACTGATATCTGCTCGTGACACTCACAGCATGGGCTATATTAGGTCGTATACGTAACATGGCATACATAAGGCTCCCTATTGCTGAAGCATAAGGGATCTTGCTCATGTGTTCTATTTTCTTAGGTGTGCTAGGGCACATCTTCTTGGAAAGATGAATGCCATGTTTGAAGGGTACTAAACCCCTCTTAGAGTTTTCCATACTAAACCTCTTTAGTACTTCCTCTATGTACATCTTCTGTGAAAGTCCTAGCATCCTATTCGGTCTATCTCTATAGACCTTAATTCTCAGAATAAAGGATGCTTCTCCTAGGTCTTGCATAGAGAATTCTTTAGATAACCATATTTTAACTATGATTAATATGGGAATATCATTCCCAATAAGGAGGATGTCATCCACATACAATACGAGGAAGATAACAGCTCTCCCAATGATCTTTTTGAAGATACATAGTCCTCCTCATTTTTGATGAAACCAAACATTTTGTTGAAATATTAATGAGATAAATATGGAGTATATGCTTAATGAATTAATTATTAAGATACTCATCAATTTGATGATTGAAATATTATTATTCATTTATAATATGTGCAATGAATTAAAGACTAATTGAGAACATTCATGAAGTATGCACCCATGTATTTGATCTAATACTTCATGATATATATTGGCAAAATGTATTGAAATACATCATCTATTTGAATTGCGCATATACTCAAAGTTTTGTCATCATTAAAAAGGGATAGATTGTTGACCCTAAATTGATTTTGATGATAACAAAAGTATTTGAGTATAGATTGTTAAATTACTAACGTTGTTTGTGAAGATGTGTAGTTGTATATCTCAAAAGCTCATAAATTTCAAGTTCACAAATTACACCTTTCAAGAGGTTATAACGAAGATTAAATCAAGGCAAAAAGATAAATCTAGATTATAAATTAATTTAGAGAAGAAAGGGTCAAAATAGTCTTTGGTACACATGGCATGCAAACTAGGCTGACCCAGTCTGAAACTGAGCTAACCTAGTCTTAGTGGAAGCAAAAGATAGAAATGACAGAAAGAAAAATTTTTCACGATCTAGGGGACTAAACCGATCTAGTTTTCAATTGAACCGATCCAATGACAATCAGGCTGATCCAGTTAGAAAGGTAGCCATCCCAGTCTTAGAAGATAATAAAAGATCGAAATAGAAATTTTGGATCACTAAGACTGAGCCAATCCAGCTAAAAACTATGCCAACCCAGTTTGGACTGAGCTGATCAGGTCAAAAACTAAGCTGACCCAGTGACCATAATGGCTAGTTTTCTGCATTTCTTCAAATGGCTAGTTTTTCACTCCAACGAGTATTGCAGCCCTTCCAACGACCAAAACTCCTTCTCAAGCCACTTTCAAGCATATAAAAGGCTAGAGAAATATTTGGGATGTAAGATTAAGAGATTTTAAAGTAAAAATCATTTTGGATTTAAGAGGTTTTTATTGCACATCAAAAAGAGAAGAAAAAGAAAGGAACTAAGCTTTGATTTTAGAGGGCATTCAAGAGTTATCTTTTACAATATCTCAAGCAACCTCTCAGCATCATTTGAAGAGAAGTAAAGCTTCGTAAAAACATATATTCAGCCACTTCTTCGAGCTTCAAAAGAGTTTTCTTTTTATTTTCTTTCTTGTGCTAAATTTAATACTTTATATTTTTATTTCTTTATAAGTTTTTTTGGAGAAAAGAAACCTGGAGATTAGGCCCATCCAAGCCTGAAATTGGACTTTGTAGGTTTTGGTTGGTAAGCCCGTAAAACCAATCAGGTTGATAGTGATCTCGAAAAAACTATCGATGTAGGATTGTGGTTGGTGAGCCCGGCAAAATCAACTGGGTTTGTTTATGATCTTGGGTTAAAATAAATGCACTATAATCTAGGATTATAGTGGAATTTCCAAAGAGAGCTTGAAGAGTGGATGTAGGTGCGGGGTTGTACCGAACCACTAAAAAATCTTTGTGCATTTGTATGATATTTTCTTCTTCATTGCTTTACATATCTTATATGCTTTAAATTACTAATTACTTACTAATTTAGGTTAAATCTTGCTTAAGTTCATTCACACTTGATTCCGTTGCATACACTAATTAATTTTATTGAATTGAATTAAGTTAAGCACATACTTATGTAGAGTTAAATTTGATCAAAAATTTTATAAATTCAATTCGTTCTTTCTTTTGGATAGCCATTCTTGGACAATAGGTGATATCAAAGCAGGTGCTCTAATATTTATTTATTAACCTAGCAGTCAAAAGACAAAAGATCAATGGCAATCCAATTGGAGTCTTTGTTTAATGAAGATTATTCCATAAATAGACCACCACTATTAAATGAATCAAATTACATACATTGAAAAATTAGAATGAAAATCTTCATTCAACCACATGACTATAATTTATGAAAAATTATAATCAATGACCTACACACACCTAATGCATTGATTCATGATAAAGAAGTGATTCAAATGAATGCTAAGACAATGAACATACTTTATTGATCCTTAGATATTAATGAGTTTAATAAAATTTTTTCATGTATTTTAGTGAATCAAATATGGGAGAAATTGAAAATGATTTATGGAAGAGCAAATCAAAAAAAAGAACCAAGCTCCCAAGAAGTTAAGGAAGCTCACCCCAACCTATGCCTCATGGCTCATGAGGATGAAAAAATGAAGAAAAGGAGGAAATAAAAGAAAAAGAAAGCATTAATTAAGGAGCAAAGCAAAGAAATGAGAAATAAAAAGGAGGAAGAAAGTGCTATAAATCTTTACCTCATGACTAATAAAGATGAGGTAAATTCAAAAAATTCTTCTTAATTTATATTTGATGAATTATATGAAGTCTTTAATGAATTAATGGATGAATTTAAAAAATTAAGGCTAAAAAATAAAAAATTTAAAAAGTCAAATTTTCTCTTAGCTAATGAAAAGAGTAAGGTCATATTAGAAAAAAAAGATATTTTGAAAGAAAATAATGCTTTGGCTAAAAAAAGAAAGCACTTTTTAAATCTGAAAAATCTTTAGTTGAAGAAAATATTAAACTAAAAATAAAATTAGAAACATCAAAATTTCATATTGAAGAAAAAAAACTTATTGAAAGAAAAGAAATCTCTTTTGGAAGAAAATACCAATCAAAGAAAAGAGATTGAAAACTTAAAGCCTATGCTTGAAAAATTTATAATTGAATCTCAAAAGCTTCAAGCAATTTTAAATAATCGAAAGACCATTTTTGATAAAGTAGGAATTGATTATAATTTTTTGAAAAATAAAAATTTATCAAAAATATGTTTAGCAAAGCTTCATTTGAAAATTATTCAATTATATATTTTAAATGTAATAAAGTAGGCCATAAAATTTTAAAATATAATTTTAAAAAAATTGGCCATACTTTAGTTAGGCAAATTTGGATTCTAGAAGAAACTTTGAGCACTAGCTCCTATGGATCCAAGATGACTTGGATACCAAAAATTATGAAGTAATTTTGTAGGTACACCAAGGATCTAATGAAACTAAAGAAAAAAAATTTTTATGGATGCCTTAAAAATAAAAATGGATGGATGATGCTATTTGATAAAATCTAAACCTTTCTTACATCATGCCATCATTGTTTCCAAATATTTTTGATTATTAATTAGCATAATTATTGTATATGTTTGATTATTTTTGATGATTTATCATTACTTAAAATGATCAGACTCTATGAATTGAAAGTTTGATTTATTGAATATATTGACTTTAATGATTTGTTAAGATGTATGCATATGATAACTCCTTTCATATTTTAATAAGTATGATTAATTTTGATGCTTACAATAATTTAAATGACTTGATTTTAAATTAACATGCTCTTCTCTATATATCAAGTTATGAATAAAATATTTTTATCTTAAAAATTCAGCATGATATTTTAAGTCCCCCCATATCAATTTTATAATTGCTAAATTTTAATTAAAAGATGATTAATTGGGCAAGAATGTTTTAATTGCTAAATCCATAAGAGAAACTAATTTTTGGCATTCCCTACAAGATGCTAAATTATCAAAATGCTTCTAAAATTTTGCATAGAACAAGTACTTAAAGATAAGACATTCAATTATGAAAATCAAGTACTTGATATATTAATTTACATAGCATCTTAGGTTTACCCCTAAAAATTTAAAATTTTCTAGCTGAACTAAATTCTATAGACCCATTATCTAGATCCTCCATGATTTGATCATACTTGATCTCTTTGATTATCATAATACCAATTGATTGATTTTTGATCCCCTAGATTGATTTGAATATCTTTCTTGATTATTGATTTGATTGAATTTATTTTTTAAAAAGAAGAATTTATTAATGAACATTCATACCCTGTTCTGATTGAATGATTTTGAAAATTAAATTTGAGTAATGGTCTTCTTGAATCTTTTGATGTTGATATCCAACAAAATATTTTAAGAAAGCTATCATCTATCTTTAAAGCAAAATATTTAATAAGAACTTTAGTTTTAAATAATTGGTATCACTATTTATCATGTATTTGATTGATATATATTTTGGTAAAAAGAAATGAATTTTTTTGTTTCAAATCTGATTTTGCACAACTATATTTTTTTGATATGATATCTCTCATGGCAAATTCAAAAATACATTTTTTTTTTGAATCTATAATTGCTTGATATTTTTTAAGAGAAGGAAGAGATGATCTTTTTGAAGAATAACTGAAATTTTTTTTATAATTTACCTTGACTGATTTGCTGATATCAATTCAAATTGATTTATCATTCTAAATTCTTAAAACTAATTGATTTGATTTGATTCATATTTATCAATTTAAAACTAAAATAATTGGTATCAAGCTAAATTTGTAAATTGACTTTTAAGTGATATTGAATTATCAAGAAAATCATGATTTGGTCTAAATTTTAGTTTAATTGATATCAATGGTATTATTCTTGCCCTACATTTTATTGCATTATTCTTGGCAAAATAATTAAATATAATATCTTAAATCTATTTCATATTGATATACTCTTGAAGTGATACCATTTGAATCAAATTCAAAGAATTTCATACTTTTCTAAACATAATTAAGTGATATTTCTTATGATAGAAAAGATTTGAATTTAAATAAAAATATTTTTTAATTACTTATCATACTCTTTTGATCTTTTTGATAATTTAAATAATTTGATTTTAAGAGGTCAATATGCTCTCCTCTAAGTATCATGTTATGATATGAATTGAAATTATCTAAAAATTTAATATGATATAATAGCTTTCCCATATCAATTTTGTAATTGATAAACTTAAATTAAAAGATGTTTAATTGGATATGAATATTTTTGAATTGCTAAACGTTCAAGTAAAACAAAGTTTGACATTCCTCCATGAAATGCTAAATTATTAAAACTCTAATAAAAATTAGCATAAAATAAGTATTTAAGGACAAGACATCAATTATAAAATTTAAAATGCTTGATGTATTAAGTTGCATTTTAGGTTAATACCTAAGGATTTGAAATCCCATTGTTAGATCAACACATAGAGCCAATATCTAGATTTTTCTCATTTTAATCTCAATTGATTTTGTCTCCCAACTTGAAGAACCTTTCATATTTAGAATCAAATTAAATTTGAAATATGCTTTTATATTTTATTCATATTATTTTCAAGCAATGAATCTAAAGAATAGTTTTTCTTGTATCTTTAAGTGGTATCAAAATTTTAAGAAAATCATTAATTAATCTGAATTTCAGTTCTATTGATATCATGAAAACTTCTAAGCAAATTATTCAATTTAATTTTCAAATAATTAGTATCAAGATAATTATTATTTATTTTAAATTTCAAAGCTCTTGGTATCTAAACTTTCATAATTGCTATCAAATAGTACATCATTGTCTTATACTTCAATGCTTTATCTTTTAGCAAAAAAAAAATAAAAGAATATCTTTACCTCAAATCTAATTTTGCAAAGCTATATTATTGATGCTATATCATTTGAGGCAAATCCAAAAGGTTCATATCTTTTCTAAACTTAATTATTTGGTATTTCATAAGAAAAGAGATGAAATGATCTTTCAAAGAATAACAGAAAAATTATTGATAATTTACCTTGAATGATTTATCGATATCAATTCAAATTAACTTATTAAGATAATTTAAACTAAATTTAAATTGATTCATCTTTTTCGATCAAAAAAAAACCTTCAATAATTGATATCAAATAGATCATTATCGCCTTGTATTCTATTGCTTTATCTTTGATAAAAAGAAGAAAATATCCTTACGTATAATCTGGTCTGGATGAATATATTTTTGATATTATGTCTTGAGATAAATTATAAGATTGATATATTTATACTTCAAATTGATTGATACTACTTAAGAAGAGAAAGAGATATTTTCTAAAAAATTAGACAAATCTCTATATGATTTGCTTTGAATGATATATCCAAAAATGAATTTGAAAAATATACTTCTTAAATCTTTTGAAGTTGATATCATGCAAAATATTTTAAGAAAGTTATCATTTGCTTTTAAAGCCAAATATTTAAAGAGAATTTTAGTTTTATTCATTTGGGATTAGACAGCTTATAATATGCCTTATATTTTATTGATTTATCTTTAGGCAAAAGAATAGTTGCTTTGTATCAAATCTGATTTTCCATGGCATATTCTTATTATTATAACATTTAAGATAAATTCTTGTGATATATGTTTGAATGATTTACTTTAATATCAAAGTAAAAAGAAGTATTTTCAAGACTATATTATTCAAAATTTTGAAGTCTAAAGTTCTTATTAATTAAAATTAAGAAGTACATCAACATGGCATACTTTAGGATTTTTAATGAATTATTATAATTGTAAACATCTTTTAAAATATTGACCCCATGATTGATTTTGATGATCGTCAAATTTTGAGTATTTAAGTATTTAATTATATATTTTAAGAATAGATATAGGTCATTTCAGATTTTTAAGTTAAAATTATAATTTTATCAAGTTGGAGATCAAGAAAAAGTGACAAGGGGCAAAATCATAATTTTATAAAATTGAAGAAAATCTATTTTGAAAATCTCAAGAACAAGCTTAGAAGATTTTTGATCTTTTGGAGGTTGTCCCATAATTTTTGGATGCATAAATTAGAAGAAAATCAAGTTGTAGCAAAAGGATCAACCCAAGAGACGATCCCTAGGTCATCCTCTTTCGAAATGGGCTGCTCGGCATGCTTGGCACGCAAATTGGGCCGACCCAATCTGAGATTTAGCTGACTTAGTCTTAGTTGAAGAAAAAGATAGTAAGTGCAGAAAGTTAGTTTTTCAAGACCCAAGGGACTAAGCTGATTCAAATATAAACTGAGCCGACCCAATTAGGATTGAGCTAACCCAGTCAAAAACTAAGCCGACCTAGTGATCGTAATGGCTAGTTTTCTGCATCTTTTTCAAACGATCATTTTTCCACTCTAATGGCTATTTCAAGACTTTCAATGGCTAGAATTGGTCCTTAAGCTATCACAAAGAGTATAAAGGCTAGAAAAACATTTGAAAAGAAAGATCAAGTGGATTGAAAGTAGAAATCATTAAAAAGTGAGGTTCATTGAATATCTAAAGGAAAAGAGAGAAAAGAGAGGATATTGTGCATCAAATTCAGAGAGCTTCAAAGTGTGATCATCCTCATTCATTCAAGCTTCCTCTCAGTCTTCAAAGAAGAGAATACAAAGCTTTAAAAGCCATCTTTCAGCCTCTCCATCAAACTTCAAAAAATATATTTTTTAATTTTTATGCTGAATTTTATACTTGTATTTTTATTTCTTTAAAAGTTTCTTTGGGGGAAAGAAACTTGGGATGTAGGTTGGTCTAAGCCAAAAATTAGATAGTATAAAGGTTGTGATTGGTGCTCCTAGGTTAAAACCAATTGGATTGATAGTAAGCTCAAGAAAACTATCGGTGTAGGGTTATGATTGGTGAGCCCGACAAAATCAACTAGATTTATTTATGATCCTGAGTCAAAATAAATGCACTATAATCTCGGATTATAGTGGAATTCTTAAGAGGATAGCTTGGGAAGTGGATGTAGGTGCAGAATTACACTGAACCACTATAAAATCTTTGTGTATTTATTTTATGGTTTTGCTTTTCTTGCTTTTCTTATTTATTTTACATATTTGCATTAGTTAGTTGCTTTTAATTCCGCTGCTACACATTGCTCATTTACCATAAGCATTCAATTTTCTCTTAATTAGAAGCATATATTTATCTTAGAGTATAATTTGGCCAAAAATTTTATAAACCCAATTCACCCCCCCCCCCCCCCCCCCCCCCCTTTAGGTGGCCATACTTGGGCAATAAGTGGTATCAAAGTAGGTGCTCTATTATTAGTTGTTGACCTAACCATCAAAAGATAAAGATCTAAGCAACACAAATGGATTCTTCGTTTAGTGAAGGCTATTCTATTAATAGACCCCCAATGTTTAATGAATCAAATTATAGTTATTGGAAAGCACACATGCGTATCTTCATACAAGCATATGATTATAACTTATGAAAGATTATAATCAATGGCTCACACACTCTCAAAGCATTGCTTGAGCATGATAAAAAAATGAACCAACTAAATGCTAAAGCAATGAATTTACTTTATTATTCATTAGAAATAAATATTTTAAATATAATTTTTTCATGTATTTCAGTAAATCAAGTATAGAAAAAATTAGAAACTACTTTTGAGGGAGCAAATCAAAGAAAAACATCAAGCTCCCAAGAAGAAAAAGTAGCTCACCCCAACTCATGCCTTATGGTGCATGAAGATGAAAAGAAGAAGAAAAGAAAGAAACAAAAAAAAGAAAATAATGATTAAAAGGGAGAAAGGCAAAGAAGAGAATGAGAAAGAGGAGGAAGGTATAGAAAGTTGTTGCCTTATGGCTCAAAATGATAAGGTATACCATGAACGCTCCACTAAATTTTTTTAAAGAATTATATGAAGCCTTTAATGACTTAATAGATGAACATAAAAAAGCAAGGCTACAAAATAAAGAGCTTAGAAAATCTAACTTATCTTTGACTAAAAAGAAAAAAAAAGTTTCAAGTAAAAAAGAAGATCTATTGAAAAATATAGAAAACACGACCAAAGAAAAGAAAGATTTCTTAGAACAAATTAAAATCCTAACTAAGAAAAAGGAGAATATAGTTAAATCTAAAAATTCTTTAGTTAAAAAAATATTGAGCTTAAAAAAAAATGATACTTTAAAGTCCTTCCTAAAAAAAATGAAAATCTTTCAATTGAAGAGAAAGAGATCTTGGGAGAAAATAAAAAATTAAGAAGAGAAGTTGAGGTTTTGAAACCTATTGTAGAAATGTTTATAATTAGCTTTCAAAATCTTCAATCTATGGTAAAAACTAATGGGACTATTTTCAATAAAATAGAAACCAATTTTAATATTTTAAGAAAATAGCATAATGGTAAAAATATTTTCATAAAAGATTCAACTAAAGACTATTCTATTAAGTGCTTTAAATGTAATCAAATTGACCGTAAAATTTTAGAATATAATTTTAAAAGAATTGACCAAACTTTGATTAAATAAATTTGAATTCCAAAGGGAACCTTGAATACTAACTCCTATGGACCCAAGATGACTTGGGTACCAAAAATCATTAAGTGACTTTGCAGGTGCACCAAGGATCCAAATGAAATGAAAGAAAAAAAAAATTTATGGATGCCTTAGAAATGAAAAAGAATGGATATTGATGCATGGTATAATCTAAATTTTTTCTCACATCATACCATCAATAATTGTTAAAGTTATTTTGATTAAATTAATTGACTTTAATATGATTTCATATTATGTTTACTTGCTTGAAATTCTTTTCATATATTAGTAAGATTAGTATGATTGCTTGATTTTGATGATTTGAATACTTTAATTCTAAAGATCAATATGCTCTCCTCTATATCATGCTATGAATTGAAATTATCTTGAGAATCAGCATGATTTAATAGCTTCTCCTTATCAATTATTCATTTGAGAAACTTAAATCAATATAAGTTTAATTAACTATGAATGTCGATTGTAAAAAAAATAAATTTAGACATTCCCCTCATAAAATTCTAAATTATTAAAATTTTAATAAAAATTAGCATAAAATAAATACTTAAAGATAAGACATCAAATTATAAAATTTAAAATGCTTGATGTATTAAGTTGCATTGCATTTTAAGTTTATTCTTAAGAATTTGAAATTCCATAGTTAGATCAAAACATAGAGCCAATATCTAGATCCTTCTTATTTTAACCTCAATTAATTTTATCCTCCAACTTGAAGAAATTTCTTGTACTTGATATCAATGGTATCATTCCTATCTTAAACTTTATTATATATTTTTTTGGCAAAATAAAAAAATATTTTGTCTCAAATTTGATTTTGTATAGCTTATATGATATCATTTGAAATAAAATCAAGAATTTTATATCTTTTTCAAACTTGATTAAATAATATTTCTTAAGAAAAAAAATATCTAAGTTTAAATAGAATGTCTCTCTATGATTTATTTTGCATAATTTGTTGATATCATTTCAAATTAACTTATCAAAATAATTTGATCTAAATTTAATTGAATCATCTTTCTCGATCAAGAACTTCAATAATTGATATCATGGTGATCATTATTGTCTTATATTCTATTAATTTATCTTTTGATAAAAGAATAGTTGCTTTATCTCAAATATAAATTTTCATGGCATACTTTAGGATTTTTAATGGATTGTTATCATTGTAAACATCTTTTGAAGTAAATAAAAAATAAATAAAAAAATAGTTTCTACATGAGTGAATGCTATGTTTATTTAAATTGAATGTATAATTTAATATTTAATTCACTTGATTGATGCTTGTTCTCTTAAAATTTTATTTAATTTTAAAATAGCTTTGTTTGCAAAAGTAAGGGAGACAAAACACCAAAGATAAAATGATTGCTAACTTGGTATCAATCAAATTTAAAAATTTGAACTTAAAAGTCAAAATTATATTAATTAAGATTAATTTGGTATTAATTAATTATGCTTAACTTGAAAGAAAAAGGAAGAGTAACAAAAATTATAAAGCTTAAGCATAAAATATGCTTATTTTGAAATACAAAGAGGAAGAAAGTTGAAAAGTTAACTAATCCAGCTATTAATATGAAAAATAAAAAAAAAAAATATTAATTTAATTTGATTAAAAATATTGATAAATTTATGATCTTAAATTCTCTATCAATTACCTTATTTTGAGCCTTATTGATTTTAATCCTTTCATTAAATACTTTATAATCTTTTCAATTTGTGCTTTCATATGTTTATTCAATTTGATTTACTTGATTTAAAGTACTATCAAATAAATAAATTATGCTTTAGTATTAAAAATTATTTAAAGTGGTATCATTAATATGCTAGTTTCATATTTTGATTTTCATGATTATTCTTGATAATTGATTGAAGTTAAATTAAATTAAAAATATATTCTTGCTCAAAAAAAATAAATTTCTAAACCTAATTTTGGAACTCATTGAAAATTCGAATTTGATACTAAATTTTTTATGTGCATTGCAAAATTCTCATGAATTATTTGCATTGAAGCAATTTTTACTCAAAGTAATAAATTTTTTTAAAAAAAGTGACTATCATTTTTTATACATATTTATTTTACTTTACTCGATACATTTTTGATACATATCATTTTCAAACTTAATTGACAAAAATTTCTTAAGAAAAGAAAAGATTGAATATTAAAGTGCATATTATACTTGATTTCATGGTTAAATCTTTTGAAAAGCTCTATTCCTCTTAAAGCTTAAAAGTGTATATTTAAAAATCTGATTAAAAAATCATATTCATTTAAAATGGAGGAGAGTCTATAATATTTAAATTTAAGCTAATTTTTGAAAAAAAATATTCATTCAAAAAGAAAGATGATTTTTTTTATTTAACTTTATGAATTTGATACGTCTCTCAATTTAATATCTTGATGTTGATTTTAATGATTTTTTTTCTATTCTTTTTCATGAGCTTTTTAATATTTTTAAAAAGAGGGAGAGGTACATTGAGTACATGCTTAAAGAATTAATACTTAAAAAATTTAATAAATTTCATGCTTGAAATCTTAATACTTATTATTTTGAATTAAAAAATTATTTTGATATAAGTATATAAATTATGTGAAATATTAATTGGAGCTTTTATGAAGTGTGCATTTATATTTATGTATATTATCACTTCATGACTTGTACTAGCCAATTTATTAAAATACATTAAATTAAATTTTTATGCATATACTCAAAGTTTTGCCATCATCAAAAAGGGAGAGATTGTTGACCCCATGATTGATTTTGATGATTATCAAACTTTGAGTGTTTAAGTATTTAACCATGTATTTCAAGAATGGATGTAGATCTTTTTAGATTTTCAAGTTAAAATTATAATTTTATCAAGTTGGAGATCAAGAAAAAGTGATCAAGGGCAAAATCATAATTTTATAAAGTTAAAAAAAAATTATTTTGGAAGTCTCAAGAATAAGCTTAGAAGATTTTTTATCTTTTGGAGATTGTCCCATAATTTTTGGATACATAAATTAAAAGAAAATCAAGTTGTAGCAAAAGGATCAATCCAAGGGATGACTCGTAGGTCATCCCTTTTTGAAATGGGCTGCTCGGCACGCTTGGCATGCAAATTGAGCCGACCTAGTCTGAGATTGAGCCGACCTAATCTTAGTTGAAGTAAAAGATAGAAAGTATAGAAAACTAATTTTTCAAGACCCAGGAGACTGAGTTGACCCAGATATAAACTGAGCCAACCCAGTCGAAAACTAAGCCGACCTAGTGATCATAACGGCTAGTTTTCTATAACTTTTTCAAATGGTTATTTTTTCACTCCAATGGCTATTTCAAGGCTTCCAATGGTTAGAACTAATCCTTAAGCTATCACAAAGAGTATCAAAAGCTAGAGAAATATTTGAGAAGAAAAATCAAGTGGATGGAAAGTAGAAATCATTAAAAAGTGAGGTTTATTGAATATCTAAAGAAAAAAAGAGAAAAAAGAGAATCTTGTGCATCAAATTCAGAGAGGTTCAAAGTGTGATAATCCTCATTCATTCAAGCTTCCTCTCAGCCTTCAAAGGAGAGAATACAAAGCTTCAAGAGCCATCTTTCAGCCTCTCCATCAAACTTTAAAAAGAGTTTTTTTTTTTGTTTTTGTGCAGAATTTTATACTTGTATTTTTATTTCTTTATAGGTTTCTTTGGGAGAAAGAAACTTAGGGTGTAGGTTAGTCCAAGCCAAAAATTAGATAGTGTAAAGGTTATGCTTGGTACTCGTAAGTTAAAATCAATCAGGTTGATAGTGAATTCGAAAAAACTATCGGTGTAGGATTGTGGTTGGTGAGCCCGGCAAAACTAACTAAATTTATTTGTGATCCTAAATCAAAACAAACGCACTATAATCTAGGATTATAGTAAAATTTCTAAGAAGATAGCTTGGAGAGTGGATATAGGTACGGAATTGCACCGAACCACTATAAAATCTTTGTGTGTTTGTTTTATGATTTTGCTTTTCTTGCTTTCTTTATTTGCTTTACATATTTGCATTAGTTAGTTGCTTTTAATTCCGCTGCTATACATTGCTCATTCACTATAAGCATTCAAATTTCTCTTAATTAGAAGCATATATTTATCTTAGAGTATAATTTAATCAAAAATTTTATAAATCTAATTCACCCTCCCTCTTGGATGGCCATACCTGAGCAACATGAATTAAATTAAAAGTAAATTTTTAAAAAAAATTTAGTTTCTACATGGGTGAATGCTATGTTTATTTAAATTAAATGCATAATTTAATACTTAATTTACTCAATTGAAGTTTGTTCTCTTAAAATTTTATATAATTTTAAAATAGCTTTATTTGCAAAGATAAGAAGGAGAAAATACCAAAGATAAAATGATTATTAGCATGGTATCAATCAAATTTAAAAATTTGAGCTTAAAAGTCAAATTTATATTAATTAAGATTAATATGGTATCAGTTAATTATGCTTAACTTGAAAGAAAAAGAGAGTGAATAATTTTAAATATTAAAATCTATTCTATAAGAATTATAAAAATAAAAATTATATATATAATAAAAAAAGGAGAAAATATCATGTGATGAATTTTTTAATATTCAAGGGGAGAGATATTGATTAAGTTAACTAATTTAAATTTGATTGTGAATACTAATGAATTTTAATATTGATGTTAAATTCTCAATCATTTACCTTAAAATTTTTCTCATTTTGAGATTTGCTTTAGTCGATTTTAGACTCTCAATCAGGTACCTTATAGTTTTTCTCTAATTATGCTTACATATGGTTATTAAATTTTATTTTCTTAATTTAAATTAGTATTAGATGAACAAATTGATTTTCATTATTGAAAATTATTCATGAATTTAGATATTATTCATATGCTGATTTGCATGAACTTGATAATTAATTGAAGTTAAATTACATTTAAAATATAATCTTACTCCAAGAATTGAATTTGATAGACACTTTGAATTTTGAAACTCATTTAAAAATCTAAATATAATACAAAACTTTTGATGTGCATTGAGAATTTTTAATAAAGTTACTTATATCAAGAATCTTTTACTTAAGAAATGAGTTTACATAGGTGATTCCAATTTGCCTTGATACTACATATTATAACCATTGACTTGCTCGATGCATTTCTGATACATATCTTTTTCGAACTTAATTGACTAAATTTTTTTAGAAAGATAAAAGATTGAATATTAAAATATATATTATACTTGATTTCATGATTATATCTTTTGAAAAACTCTATTCCTCTTAAAGCTTAAAAGTGCATATTTGAAAATCTGATTAAAAAATCATACTCATTCAAAAAGGGGAAGAGTCTTTGATATTTGAGTTCAAGCCAACATTTGAAAAGAAAAAAAATGTTCTAAGAATGTTTTGAATCAAAAGACAAGTTTTCAAAGGAGAAAGGATTCTTTTAAATTGATTTTCTGAATTTGATACATCTCTTATTTTGATACATTCTTATACATATATTAATTTTGATGATTTTTATTCAACTTTTTCATGAGCTTTTTGATGCTATCAAAAAGGATGAGAGGAATATGGAGTATATGCTTAATGAATTAATTATTAAGATGCTCATCAATTTGATGCTTGAAATATTAATGAGAGGAATATGGAGTATATGCTTAATGAATTAATTATTAAGACACTCATCAATTTGATGCTTGAAATATTATTACTCATTTATAATATATGCAATGAATTAAAGACTAATTGAGATTTCATGAAGTATGCACTCATGTATTTGATCTAATACTTCATGATACATATTGGCAAAATGCATTGAAATACATCATCTATTTGAATTGTGCATATACTCAAAGTTTTGTCATCATCAAAAAGAGGAAGATTGTTGACCCTAGATTAATTTTGATGATGACAAAAGTATTTAAGTATAGATTGTTAAATTACTAACGTTATTTGTGAGGATGTGTAGTTGTATATCTCAAAAGCTCACAAATTCTAAGCTCACAAATTACACCTTTCAAAAGGTTATAACGAAGATTAAATCAAGGCAAAAACGCAAATCTAGCCTATAAATTAATTTGGAGAAGAAATGATCAAAACAGTCTTTGGCACACATGGCACGCAAACTGGATCGATCCAGTCTGAAACTGAGCTGACCTAGTCTCGGTGGAAGCAAAAGATAGAAAGGATAGAAAGCAAGATTTTTCATGACCTAGAGGACTAAGCCGATCGAATTTTCCACTGAGCCAACCCAGTGACAACCAGGCCAACCTAGTCAGAAAGGTAGCCATCACAGTCTCAAAAGATAGCAAAAGATAGAAACAAAAATTTTGGATCACTGAGACTAAGCCGACTCAGCTGAAAACTGAGCCGATCTAGTTTGGACTGAGCCGACCCAGTCAAAAACTAAGCTGACCCATTGACCGTAACGGCTAATTTTTTGGACTTCTTCAAATGGCTAGTTTTTCACTCCAATGGCTATTTCAGCCCTTCCAACAATCAAAACTTCTTCTCAAGCCACTTTCAAGTATATAAAAGGCTAGAAAAATATTTGGGATGTAAGATTAAGGAATTTTAAAGTAAAAATCATTTTGGATTTAAAAGATTTTTATTGCATATCAAAAAGAGAAGAAAAAGAGAGGAACTAAGCTTTGATTTCAAAGAACATTCAAGAGTTATCTTTCACAACATCTCAAGCAACCTCTTAGCATTATTTGAAGAGAAGTGAAGCTTCGAAAGAGCATATATTCAGCCACTTCTTCAAGCTCCAAATTTTTTTTTTTTATTTTCTTTCTTGTGCTGAATTTAATACTTTATATTTTTATTTATTTATAAGTTTCTTTGGAGAAATGAAACTTGGGGATTAGACCCGTCCAAGCCTAGAATTGAACTTTGTAGGTTTTGGTTGGTAAGCCTATAAAACCAACCAGATTGATAGTGATCCCGAAAAAACTATCGATGTAGAGTTATGGTTGGTGAGCTCGATAAAATCAACTAGATTTATTTATGATCTTGGGTTAAAACAAATGCACTGTATCTAGGATTATGTGAAATTTTCAAGGAGAGCTTGGGGAGTAGACGTAGGTGTGGGGTTGCACCGAATCACTATAAAATCTTTATGTGTTTGTGTGATATTTTTTTCTCTATTGCTTTACATATCTTGCATGCTTTAAATTTCTAATTACTTACTAATTTGGATTAACTTTTGCTTAAGTTCATTCACACTTGATTCTGTTGCATACACTAATTAATTTTATTGAATTGAATTAAGCTAGGCACATACTTGTGTAAAGTTAAATTTGGCCAAAAATTTTATAAACCTAATTCACCCTCTCTCTTGGGTAGCCATCCTTAGGCAACATCCTAAGAATAACTCTATGAGAATTGATTACAAGGTTCATAATTCCTAAGGCTAGAACTAGAACTTATATTTCATCTCCAATATTCAGGAACCTCTCACCTTCATCAAATCTGCTACTGATCTGAAAACCCAGCATCGAATTACAAATATGATAAGGGCTTCTAGTTTTTAATACCCAGATAGTAGTATCATAAATTAAGAAGTTGCAAGGTGTTATCATATAATTACCTTGCATAGCAACTACTTGCTTCCTCCTCGGCCTATTCGAATTCAGGATGGTAATGTACTGAGGATAGTTTCTCTTTCAATGCCCATGCTTCTTGCAAAAGAAGCACTCCGCATGACTCTGGTTAGGCTTGTGCTTCTTGGTTTGACCCTGTGCAAACATCCCAGCATGCGGCTGCACCTCCTTATTGTTCTTCTTCTTGTTCTTCTTTCCTTTCTTAAAGGGTCGACCAGAAGAAGATCCTTCCACTACGTTCATCGATTCTTTTTGGAGCTGGTGATCCTTCTCAAAGTTCTACGGCAACCCCAATAAGCCATGGTAGTTCACTGCAGGCTTTGTCATTCTAAAATGAGTAAGAAAAGAGAGAAAGGACTTGGATATAGAATTCAGGATCATATCCTTCCCGAGCTGCTTATACAGAAGAAAATTTAGCTTACTCAAGCATTCAATCATCTCGATCATATACAATACATGATCAGTGACTGACACCCCATCCTTCATATGAGCATTGAAAATAGCACAACTAGTCTTATGCCTTTCAACGTCGTCAGGCGTACCAAAGAAGTTGTTTATCATTTGAAGCATCTCCTTGGGTTGGGCATTCTTGAACCTATGGCTAAACTCATCATTCATTACCACTAGTATGATGCACCGAACAGTGGTGCAATCATTAAGCCACTTTTGGTAAGTGTCTCTCACTATCTTAATAGCATTCGAGGCTAGCTCCTCAAGTGTCAGATCAGTTAATACATACAAGATCCACTTATGCTCCAAGACGATCTTCAACATTCGATACCAGCTATCAAAGTTGGATCCCATGAGTTTGTCATTGTCCAACAATGATCGGAGCGATAGGGTAGTGGCCATTTCTGCACAAAATAAAAATCATAGACCAAATTAGTATATGAATTATTTACTCTAAAGACTTGGACTTTAGTCTAAAGGTTCTTCCACTATTTTGTTCGAATCAATAGCTTCTACCTCCAATTTGAGAAATTATCCCTAATGTTAGATATATATGCCCTAGAAGCCAGAATTGGCTGACACTTGTAATACACTTCTAGGGGCAAAATTATAATTTTGACTATAATCAATAAAAAAGGTTATTTTCTATCACATATATGTATTTAGTGTCTATGATATATCCTTTGAGTTAATGGTAATGATAATTAATATTTTCAAGAGTTAAAAATTTAAGACATGAATAATCATTATTAACTCATAAAATGCTCCCAACCATAGGATCATCACGAGGATGGCGATTGATCCAGAAGGTTGGTGTACAATTGCTTCTCTTTAGTAGATGAGTCTTGAGTCTACGGTGTGCAGACACCGAAGCGAGAGTACAGGTACTCGTTAGAGAACGAGGGCACTGAGCGTGACCACCTCGAGTAGTCATTAGGAAGTCTACCTTCTCGTCAATGACTGACTCGATGCTGCAGTAGTGTGTCTGGTTCTTTGACCTGAGATGCATCGGCAGTTCACCTTGAGGGTGTTATAGTTTGACTACACCATTACTCGGTCTCCTAGCCATATGGAACCCTGAGGTGTATGTTGGCTATAGCATGTTCATTGTAGGAACTGGATAGCATCAAGATGGAATCTATCTACCTCGGTGGTAGAGGAGCAGCCCTATGATGATCATGAGAATCAAGTCCAGAAGCCCATGGCCATGGCAGAGTGAAATAATAGAAAGAGTTTCTATTTAGATTTTCACATTGGACTTGAATCGAATGATTACATCATATGACAGAGACTAGGGTTTGACGAGTTCACCTTAACCCTAATCTGATCGGGGCTCAAGATAGAAGAACTTAATCACACAGGTAGCTGCACCAAGAGGTTCGCATTCAGCTCTGATGGGTTGCCACCATATACTGCTAGGTGTCACTGGTGGATTTTGGGAGCAATTAGAATGATTTAGATGATCGATCATTCTAGCTGTTCGAATCAGAAGAGTTCTGATCCATCGAAAGGAGTTTCGATGATGTCGATGATAGAGATCATGACATATCCCATTACCATACAGAACTGAACCTAACTGGGTCACACAAACAAGGGTTTGAATCTGGTGATCATCAATTGAACTGATCCAGTTCAATTGATCTGAATGAGATTCAATTAGGTTCAAGAAAATCGTGCTAGCACTCGATTGAACCTAACGTTCTTCTTTTACTATCATAAATAAGTTGTCCTGACTGAGCCAAAGGAGTTTGTGCTCAATCAGAGGCCTTCACTATGGTCTGACTAGGAGCTTGTCCAAGTCAGAAAAGGTTGTCTTATTTTGTAAGACATTACCTGCCATTTTTGGTCACCTGCCATTTCTTGTCCTTTGACTTTGGTCAAAAGTCTGACCTTTGACTGGTCAAATATTGACCATTGACACTTTGACTTTTGACCACATGTCATGCACCTATTGGAGAGCTGGTGGGGGCCTATCCCCCTCCCAGAACCTGGCAAGGAAGAGGGCGCATGCCACCCTTGGCATGTGCCCAAGCTGGAGGCGCCCAAGAGTCCTTGTTGGACAGGGACTCCATCTCCTTTTTGGATTTCGATCAGACTTCTCCTAAGAATCAAGTTTGACTGGTCTTAGGTGCCATCTAAGGAGGAATCCAAGAAACTCTATTCTCACCAATCATATTTAGATCTGATTTCATAAAGGGTTGTGATTGGTTGGGAAGAAGAGGAGTTGGATCATGCATAGTCCATAAATAAGACCCTGCACCCAACTTAAGGAGAATCTAAAATCAAATTAGAAAAGAAATTCAATTCCCATGCCCCAAGGCTTCCTCTCCTCTCCTCCTCCATGCCAAATCCATCTTCTCCCTCTTCTCTCTATGCCCAAAGTGTTTTGGGTCCTTGGTTGGTGCAATCCAAATGAGAGAAAGGCGACAGAAAGCTAGAAGGCTGCGCTGCTGCAAAGGACAACTACTGATCTTTGAAAGGTATTTTGAAGATCCTCCAAATCAGATTCAGATCTAATTTTTGGAGATGTGATAGAGAAGAAGAGGATCTCCAGATCCAGTCCTGAGTGGATACCGGTAGAGGCCAGGCACTTGCGTGGCTAGATCCAGAACCTTCCGCTGCTTACAGGATCATCAACGGGTAATAGGATTACCCACCATCAAGGTAAATTAAATTTGATTTAATTTATCTTAGATTTTATTTTTATTATTAAAATAATAAGAATCAGATCTGAAACATCCCAGATCTGATTAGGATCAAAGAAAAAAATTTTTGAAATATATCTCTTGATCTGATCAGATCTGAACGAACCTGGATCCAGAAAATCAGGATTTCCCTTCAACTGGTATCAGAGCCAAGGTTCTAAAAGTATTTAGATCTAATTTTAAATTTATTTTAATTAGAAAATAAGTGATTTTAGATGTCACATGAGATGTGATCAGATCTAAAATTAGAAAAAATTAAAATTAAATGATTTGGATCTAAGATTAGAAAATATGCATGACTAGTTCTAAAATAGAATAGTTCTATAGAATAGTCTTGCATGTTTTTAATTTAATTTGATTAAATCATATTTTAGATCTATTTATTTACTATTTTTTGATATTATAATTATTATAATAATATCTAAAAAATAGTAAATAAAAATTATTTAATTTTAAACATCATATGAGATATGATTGATGCATGTCTAGACTAGTTGTAGAATAGTTCTACATAGTTGTCTAGATTAGAATTTATTTTGATAAGATCAATTTAAATCTAATTTTTTAGATTATTATGAGATAATTTAGATCTAAAAATATGCATGATTCGATACATGAGATGTATGCAAAATATGCCATGATTAGATCTAATTTGTATATGAGATATATGATATAGATCTAAAACTATTTTGTAGTATTACATGTTCCTGATTAAGGCATTCCTCTTGGCCGTCCGATCATAAGAATGAAGAAGGGTTTAAAGGCCCTCTCCTTCCCATTCCGATGGGGTGTTCTTATGATGTGTAGGGGTGCTGCGCGTTCGTCCTTAATCAGAAATCCAAAACTTACTTTCTGCAAAACCCTAGATCCTGAAACCCTAGGATTTATTGTGCATATTTTGTTTATGAACCCTACTTAATTAAGAATTAAGATTATGGAATATTAATTAGGTCTAAAATTGAGAATTTTAGATCTAAGACATATTCATAATACTGGGTTCGGGCTTGGGTAGCTCAATTAGGTCTAAGCGGTTGATCAAACCGAATCAAGAGTTGGTTAGATGGGATCAACAATGCTTAAATTGACCAGCCTAATAGGATTAAGTCTGGGTCAAGATCGAGTCACGATCAAGCAAGACCTAATTAGGCTCAGAGGTTAGAGTCTGGATTGTAGGCTAACCCAATTGGTTCTGGCTCAACAATTTGGTGTCTAAGGTAAGTTTGGCACATACGACCGACTGGTTTTTAATTGGAAGCTACTCGACCTGAATGCATTCTTGTACGAGTTAATGGCATATTCCTTCCACCGGTCTCACTTACCTGGCCATATCTGTTGACACAGTTCTGATCTGAGGTGGTCAATAATCCGAGCTAACCCATGCCACTAGGTTAGTCATAATTGTTATGACTATGACAAGTCTAGTTTAATGAGACCTGAATCAATTCTCCCTAAGAAAAGATTAAGTCTGAGGTCTTCCACCATTGTAGATGTGCGGGCCCTTCCCGGGGTTGATTGTTCTCGACTGGATACAGTGGCTCAGTTGCACCGAAAAGATGCAACCATGTCTATTAGGCATTGGATGCTATGGGCTGGAGGATGAGTTGGGCTCAATATTTTGGATACGGTGAGAGACTCAATTAGGAATCCAGTCTATGCAAATGGTGGGTCTGACTTAACTAAGGAGTGGATCAATATTTTGGATACGGTGAGATTCATGAATTAGAGACCAAGTTTGGGTGCACCATGATTAGAGAATCATTGAACAAGAGTTGTTCACTCATTGGCTAACCCATCACCAATAACTGTTAGGTGAGGTGATGAGTCAGTTGGTGAGACCGCACCACCCACTAGAAATCATTAATCATGGAGATTTTTGCATCTCTACAGAGGGAGTGTAGGGATCCGAGAAAATAGTGGGAGCTAATTTGTTTAAAAATAAAATTTCTAAATAAATTGGTCAAGTCATAATTACAGTATCTAACTAGAATCTTTGACTCTCTACAGAAAAATGTCTGCGTCCAACCCATTAGGCACGTATCCTGGACACACATAGACTGACCGGACCCAATTATAAAGATTGGCTCAGGAACTACAAAATTATTTTGGGTTTCGAGAAGTTAACCCATGTATTGGACCAGGACCCTCCCACCTTACCAGCCCGTCCATCCACTTGAACAGAGAGCGTCTCTGAAAAAATGGATAGACGAAGATAATAAGGCCAGATATTACATGTTGGGCTCGATGTCTGATGAGCTCCAGCGCCAACATGAAGATATCGGGACTGCTCGCCAAATGTTGGCTCACCTGCAGGAGATGTTTGGTGAACAGAGTCGCGCAGCCAAATATCAAGTCACGAAATGACTTTTTAAGGCTAAGATGCGTGATGGGCAGTCAGTCCAAGATCACTGTCTGATGAATGATCAAGGACATGGAAGAGCTTGAGAAGCTCGGTGTGAAGTTAGACTTGGATCTGCAGAATGATATTATTCTGCAATCCTTGACTGATGCATATGGGCAATTCATCATGAATTACCATGCATAAACTTCAAAATTCCTTGGCCGAATTAATGAATATGCTGGTCACCGCTGAGCTTTCTATGAAAGGTTCTAAAGGCTCAGTTCTTGCTATGGAATGGACTTCTTCCAAAAGAAAGTCTTATGAAAAGAAAAAGAAGTCTGTGAAAAAGCAGAAGGTGGAAGGAGCAAAGAAGAAGAAGGCAGAGCCGAAGAAGAAAGGCCGATGTCAAAGGAAAGTGTTTCCATTGCAACAGCGACGGCCATTGGAAGCGGAACTGCCCTACTTACCTGGCCACCCTGAAGAACAAGAAGGAAGGTCCTTCTGGAGGTATGCTCGTTATTGAGTCTAACCTTACGATTTCTTCTGCATCCAGTTGGGTGCTTGACTCTGGTTCTAGTGCTCATCTGTGCACTTCCATGCAGGGTCTTGAGGATAGCAGGAGGCTGAGGGATGGAGACATGATCCTACGCATCGGTAATGGAGCAAGAGTTGCTGCAGTAGCCGTGGGAACATACCCTCTTCGATTACCATCTGGTTTAGACTTAGTTTTGAAAGACTGTTATTATGTGCCTGCAGCTAGCAGGAATTTGATTTCTGTTTCATGCTTAGCACTAAGAAGGCTATGTGATTACCTTCTTTAAGGACCATTGTAACATTCTTTATGAAAGAAATAAAATTGCAAATGGTTTTCCTTATTAATGGTCTTTATCAGCTACATATTGATGTACCTATTCTAACTATCGAGCAAAACGTGAATGCCAAACGACCTAGGGATAGTCCAAATGATAGATATCTATGGCACCTGAGATTAGGTCATATAGCAGAAGATAGGATCAACAAATTGGAGAAAAATGGGCTATTGAGTCCATTGACTTCCGAGTCATATCCAACTTGTGAATCTTGTCTTCAAGGCAAAATGACTAAACTCCCTTTTGTTGGACATGGGGAGAGGGCCACAGATCTCCTTGCCCTAGTACATACTGATGTGTGCGGCCCATTTGATGTGCCGGCTAGAGGCAATTTTGTCTACTTCATTACCTTTACCGATGATCTGTCTAGGTATGGGTATGTGTATCTTATGAGACACAAGTCTGAAGCTTTTGAAAAGTTCAAAGAATTCAGACATGAAGTAGAAAAACAAACTGGAAAAACCCATTAAGGTTCTTCGATCAGATCGAGGAGGTGAATACCTTAGCCGAAAATTCCTAGACTATCTCAAGAAAAATGGGTTTGCTACAGAAATTGGAGTAATGCCATCAGATGCCATTCCTCTATACTGCGACAACAATGGCGCCATAGCCCTTGCTAAGGAGCCGAGGTCTCACCAGAAATCCAAGCACATTGAGCGGCGATACCACCTCATCCGCGATTACCTCGAGAAGGGTTACGTCGAGGTCAAGAGAGTCAACTCCACAGATAATGTGGCAGACCCACTTACAAAGCCGTTGGGCCAGCAGAAGATCGAAGCCCACCTTGAGAAGAAGGGACTTAGACTTGTAGCCAATTGGCTTTAGGACAAGTGGGAGATTGTTAGATATATGTGCCCTAGAAGCCAGAATTGGCTGACACTTGTAATACACTTCTAGGGGCAAAATTATAATTTTGACTATAATCAATAAAATGGGTTATTTTCTATCACATATGTGTATTTAGTGTCTGTGATACATCCTTTGAGTTAATGGTAATGATAATTCATATTTTCAAGAGTTGAAAATTTAAGACATGAATAATCATTATTAACTCATAAAATGCTCCCGACCATAGGATCATCACGAGGATGGTGATTGATCCGGAAGGTTGGTGTACAATCGCTTCTCTTTAGTAGATGAGTCTTGAGTCTACGGTGTGGAGACACCGGAGCGAGAGTACAGGTACTCGTTAGAGAACGAGGGCACTGAGCGTGACCACCTCGAGTAGTCATTAGGAAGTCTACCTTCTCGTCAATGACTGACTCGATGCTGCAGTAGTGTGTCTGGTTCTTTGACCTGAGGTGCATCGGCAGTTCACCTTGAGGGTGTTATAGTTTGACTACACCATTACTCGGTCTCCTAGCCATATGGAACCCTGAGGTGTATGTTGGCTATAGCATGTTCATTGTAGGAACTGGATTGCATCAAGATGGAATCTATCTACCTCGGTGGTAGAGGAGCAGCCCTATGATGATCATGAGAATCAAGTCCAGAAGCCCATGGCCATGGCAGAGTGAAATAATAGAAAGAGTTTCTATTTAGATTTTCACATCGGACTTGAATCGAATGATTACATCATATGACAGAGACTAGGGTTTGACGAGTTCACCTTAACCCTAATCTGATCGGGGCTCAAGATAGAAGAACTTAATCACACAGGTAGCTGCACCAAGAGGTTCGCATTCAGCTCTGATGGGTTGCCACCATATACTGCTAGGTGTCACTGGTGGATTTTGGGAGCAATTAGAATGATTTAGATGATCGATCATTCTAGCTGTTCGAATCAGAAGAGTTCTGATCCATCGAAAGGAGTTTCGATGATGTCGATGATAGAGATCATGACATATCCCATTACCATACAGAACTGAACCTAACTGGGTCACACAAACAAGGGTTTGAATCTGGTGATCATCAATTGAACTGATCTAGTTCAATTGATCTGAATGAGATTCAATTAGGTTCAAGAAAATCGTGCTAGCACTCGATTGAACCTAACGTTCTTCTTTTACTATCATAAATAAGTTGTCCTGACTGAGCCAAAGGAGTTTGTGCTCAATCAGAGGCCTTCATATGGTCTGACTGGAGGTTGTCCAAGTCAGAAAAGGTTGTCTTATTTTGTAAGACATTACCTGC
>QRFJ01007955.1:0-29150 GCA_006176705.1 Cocos nucifera | reverse complement strand
CCGCCAGGCTTTGGTCCAGACCATTAGCAACCTACTTAGGTCCATTTAAGGCTAACAGCACTTCTAATTGCACATGCACACTAATGAAGCACAGCAGGTGTTGATTATAAGGCTAAATTGAGGATTCAATTATCACTAAAAATTGATGGTTTATATATACTTCAATTAAAGAAACTTGAATTTAAGGAAAGAGCTACCTGCTTTCTAAAAAAAAAAAAAAAAAAAAGTGCAAAAAATAGAGTATATGTGGATTGCCCTAAACTAGAACTTTGCACCTTAAATGTAGAAGTTCACATCAAATGGTGAAGGGAAGGCCAGGATGCTCAGCACAATTTAAAAAAAAAAAAAAAAAAAAAAAAAAAAGCAAGTGTGAAAGCTACCTTAATTCATGCACTTAACTTGGGAGTATATAAAAAAACTAACCAAAATAGGTGATAAAAAGAAGATTCATTTGTCCTTTGAATCAACACCCAAATGCTAAGTTAGTATTCACGAAACAAAGTGCTGAAAATCTTTAGATGAACTCTAAGAAAGTTTCTTGATTAATCTACCGCCATGAAATTTACTTCTGAAACTCAATACTTAGTTAGTGATACTGTCTAAACTTTTGATCTTAAATTCCTAGATTTATTCTTTGTGAAGGAAGGATCTCAACAAAATATGGTAATTGATCTAAACTTAAATTCTTTCTTTACTCGAGGACGAGCAAAGCTTAAGTTGGGGGGTGTGATAAGCATCATAAATTCACCAATAAAAGTATTAATTTATTAATTAATTTATATTAATTTTTAAAAATTAATCAATCAATTTATATATAATTTTTGAAAAATTCATATTTTTATTAATTAAAAAATTAATTAAAAAATAATAAAAAATAAATAAAAATTAAAAATAAAATTTTATTATCAATAGAAAGAGCTCATTTTTTGATCACAACGAAATAAATTTCAAGTAAAACGGAGCTAAAATGAAAAAGAAGATATGAATTTTTAAAAAAATATATAAAATAAATAAAAATTAAATAAAAAAAAAGAAAATGGCTCAACGCTCGCAAGCTCCGCAAGCCGAGCCACCAAGCCAAGCCGAGCCATCAAAGCCGACTCAGTCCATTGAAGCCATCAGCCGGTCTACGATCCAGGCGTGGACCGCCAGCTCAGCAAAAGTCCGACGAATCAGAGCCTGCCACGTGGTGGACCTAGACCCTTAAAGGGTCTACAAAATTTTATCGCGGCTCACAGGGCAATCTGGTCATTTCACTCGATGACAGAAGCGTTGATTGGTTGCGGTGTGCGGTGCGGCCGGTCTACGCGGTCCATGGGAACAGTAATTGCGCGATCGGACGGCTGCGGTTGATTGCGGTTAAGATCGGACGGTCAGCATTTTTTTCGGTTGCCAATTTCACTCGGATCACCATCAAATGGCAGCGCCTGATTCCAGCTTCGATCCGACGGTCCAGAATGCTCCCGTAGTGATCAGGACTCCCGAAGCGCGATTTGCGGCCAGATTTCCTCGATCAAGCGCGATCGGACGGCCAGAATTTAATTCGAGCTGATCTGGGCTGATAGGCATCCGATTTTGATGATTTTTGAACCGTTCGATTCCTATCGGATAGCCTGATTTTACCAAATTTACCAGAGATGTAACAGAGTTGTTTTTATTCAAATTTTATTCAAATTTTTATGATTACAAAGGGAATTAGTCCCATATTGCTTTTAGAAATAAATATCTACCTCTTCTAGCTCTATAAAAAGGATCCTAAGCCTCTAAGAAAAGAAGGAGGGTTGGAAGGGAAGCTAAGGTATAGGGTGGAAGTCAAGCTCGGGATTAAAGGTTGCTTCAAAGCTGCGGTGCTGCTGAGAAGAAGAGCCGGTCTTCTACGCCATCTTCATGCCTACGCCGATCTGCGATCTTCATCTAGTCTTTTTCCTTTAATTTCTTGTATTAAAATTCTAAATTTTTTTTAATTTCTTGTATTTAAATTCTGCATCTTAGTTTTAAATTTAATAAAGAAAGTTTTATTATTCTTTTCAATTCTAGCTCTTTAAATTATTTGTTCTTTATTGCTTTTTAATTTTACTATAAGTAGTTGCTAAGATCTAAATAGTAGATCTTAGTATCAAATTTATTTTTACATAATTTAAATTCTATTTTTATTTATAGATCTATTTTTTGACTTTAATTTTTTAAAAAAAATCCTTGCTTTCTTTTCTTGAAAAAAAAAAAAAATCATCAAAGATTTTAGAAATAAATCATTGCCTCTCTGTGGATTCGACCCGACTCACCACTTTCTTCATAATTTTTAGTTAGTTTAAAAAGTAAAGAGTCGGATTTAAATTGATAAACACGATGTCTTAACGACAGCATCGTGTCCCTACCACACCTCCTACTTTTTCATAGACTTCTTCTTCTTTCCAAAAGACTTTTTTTTGAAAGAAGTCCATTCCATAGCAAGCACTGAGCCTTTAGAACCTTTCATAGAAAGCTCAGCGGTAACCAGCATGTTCATAAGTTCAGCCAAGGAATTTTAAAGTTTATGCATATGATAGTTCATGATAAACTGCCCATTTGCATCAATCAAAGATTGCAGAATTATATCATTCTGTAGATCCAAGTCCAACCTCACTCCGAGCTTCTCAAGCTCTTCCAAGTCCTTGATCATCATTAGACAATGATCTTGGACTAACTGCCTATCATACATTTTAGCCTTAAACAGTCGTTTAGTGACTTGATACTTGGCTGCACGACTCTATTCACCAAACATCTCCTGTAGGTGAGCCAACATTTGGCGAGCAGTCCTTGATATCTTCATGTTGGCGCTGAAGCTCATCAGACATCGAGCCCAACATGTAATATCTGGCCTTGTTATCTTCGTTCGTCCACTTTTCAAGAGACGCTCTCTGTCCAGTGGATGGACGAGCTGGTAAGGTGGGAGGGTCCTGGTCCAATACATGAGTTAACTTCTCAAAACCCAAAATAATTTTGAAGTTTCAGAAGCCAATCCTTGTAATTTGGTCCAGTCAATCTATGGGTGTCCAGGATTCGTGCTAGTGGGTTGGATGCAGACATTTTTCTGTAGAGAGTCAAAGTTTCTAGTTAGATATTGTAATTAAGACTTAACCAATTTATTTAGAGAATTTTATTTTTAAACAAATTAGCTCCACTATTTTCTTGGATCCCTACACTCCCTCTGTAGAGATGCAAAAATCTCCACGATTAATGATTTCTAGTGGGTGGTGCGGTCCCACCAACTGACTCATCACCTCACCTAACAGTTATTGGTGATGGGTTAGCCAATGAGTGAACAACTCTTGTTCAATGATTCTCTAATCATGGTGCACCCAAACTTGGTCTCTAATTCATGAATCTCACCGTATCCCGGAATATTGATCCACTCCTTAGTTAAGTCAGACCCACCATTTGCATAGATTGAATTTTTAATTGAGTCTCTCACCGTATCCAGAATATTGAGCCCAATCCATCCTCCAGCCCATAGCATCCAATGCCTAATAGACATGGTTGCATCTTTCCCGAGTGCAACTTGATTCCACTGTAACCAGTCGAGAAAAATCAACCCCAGAAGGGTCCCGCACATCTACAATGGTGGAAGACCTTAGACTTAATCTTTTCTTAGGAAGATTTGATTTAGGTCTCATTAAACTAGACTTGACATAGTCATAACCATTATGACTAACCTAGTGGCATGGGTTAGCTCAGGATTATTGACCACCTCAGATCAGAACTGAGCCAACAAACATGGCCAGGTAAGTGAGATCCGGTGGAAGGGATATGCCATTAACTCGACAAGAACACATTCGAGTCGAGTAGCTTCCAATTAAAAATCAGTCGGTCGTATCTCCCAGACTTACCTTAGACACCAAATTGTTGAGCCAGAACCAATCTGGTTAGCCTACAATCCAGACTCTAACCACTGAGCCTAATTAGGTCTTAGCTTGATCGATCACTCACGTGACTCGATCTTGACCCAGACTTAATCCTATTAGGCTGGTCAATTTAAGCACTGTTGATCTCATCTAACTAACTCTTGATTCGATTTGATCAACCGCTTAGACCTAATTGAGCTACCCAAGCCCAAACCCAATATTATGAATATGTCTTAGATCTAAAATTCTCAATTTTAGACCTAACATATATTTCATAATCTTAATTCTTAATTAAGTTAGGGTTCACAAATAAAACATGTAAATAAAATTCTAGAATTTCAGGATCTAGGATTTTATAAAAAGTAAGTTCTTGATTTCTGATTAAGGAGAAATGCGCAGCACCCTACACATCATAGGAACACCCCATCGAATGGGAGGAGAGGGCATTTAAATTCTACTTTGTTCTTATGATCGGACGGCCAAGGAGAATGCCTTAATCAAAATTATAAATCTACAAAACTAGCTAGATCTACATCATATATCTCATATATAAAATTGATCTAACTTTATACATGTTTTGCATATATTTCATGTATCATATCATGCATATTTTTTAGATCTCAATTATCTCATAATTATCTAAAAAATTAAATTTAAATTGGCCACATCAAAATAAATTCTAATCTAGATAATTATTTAAAACTATTCTACAACTAGTCTAATCATGCATTCATCATATCTCATATGACCTAAAAATTAAATAATTTTATTTTTTATTTTTTAAATTTTATTATAACATTTATAATCATCAAAAAATAAAAAATAAATAGATCTAAAACCATAATTTAATAAATCATGATCATGCAAGACTATTTATAGAACTATTCTATTTTACAACTAGTCATGCATATTATAGAATTTAGATCTATATTATTTAATTTTAATTTTTTTAATTTTTGATCTAATTTTTCTGATGGACTAAATGATAGGTATCTTCAGCACCTTAGACTAAGTCATATGACTGTTGAGTCCATTGACTTTCGAGTCTTATCCAATTTGTGAATCATGCCTTCATGGCAAAATGACCAAGCTTTCTTTTGTGGGATAGAGAAAGGGCCATAGACCTGCTTGTCCTAGTACATACTAATGTATGTAGCTTATTTGATGTGCCAGCTAGGGGTAACTACATCTACTTCATCATCTTTATTGATGATTTATCTCGGTACAGGTATGTGTATTTGATGCAACATAAGTCTAAAGCTTTTAAAAAGTTCAAAAAATTCAGACTTAAAGTAAAAAAATGAATAGAAAAACCCATTAAGATTTTTTTATCAGATCGAGGAGGCGAATACCTTAGATGGGAATTTCTAGACTATCTTAAGGATAATGAAATAGTCTCTCAGTGGACTCTACCTGAAATGCCTCAACTCAACGGGATTTTAGAATGAAGAAATCAGACCCTATTAGATATGGTTTGATCCATGATGAGCTTCACAGACCTCACTGAGTTTCTTTAGGGACATAGTCTATTGACCGTTATATATCTACTGAATAGGGTTCCATCTAAAACTATTCCTACCACACTGTATGGGATATGGCATGGTAAACAACCAAGTCTGAGTCATCTCAGAATTTGGGATTGTCTGGCCCATGTCAAGAGACAATAAGAGGAGAAATTAGAGTCTAGGTCTTTTAGAGCTCAGTTCATAGGATATCCTAAAGAGTCATTAGGATATTATTTCTATCTCCTAGAAGATCATAATGTGATTATGAGTCAACACGCCATCTTTCTTGAAAAATAGTTTATTCAAGATGGTGGCATCGGAAGACAGATTAGGCTCGAGGAGAAAGTCTCTCAAGAGCCACGAGCCAAGGAACCTATAGAACCGAATCAGATTGAGCCAGTCCAATCATTACCTCATCTATCTTATAGATCAAAAAGAATTTTTCATCCCTCTGAATGGTACTTAGGTACTATTTCAGAGGATGTAGAGAAAATGTTCCTCATAGAAAAAGGGGTTCATGTGATGATCCCAAAACCTATGATAAGACGATATCAGATATCGACTCCAAGAAATGGTTAGAGGTAATAAAGTCAGAGATTGACTCAATGCACTCGAACCAAGTCTAGATCTTAGTAGATCCATCTAAAGATATAGTACCTATTGGGTGTAAATGGATCTTCAAGAGAAAGATAGATGCCAATGAAAATATAGAGACATTCAAAGCAAGGCCTGTAGTGAAAGGATATAGTCAGCACGAAGGCATTGACTATCAGGATACTTTTTTGCCAGTAGCCATGCTCAAATTCATCTGCACATTGCTTGCTGTTGCATCCTATTTCGATTATGAAATTTGACAGATGGATGTAAAAATGATGTTCTTAAATGGATATCTTGAGAAAGATATCTATATGGAATAGCCACTAAATTTTACATCCAGTGATACCGATCATAAGGTCTGCAAGTTGCAAAGATCCATATATGGATTTAAGCAAGCATCTCAAAGCTAGAATGCTCGTTTTAATGATGTGGTCAAATCATTTGAATTCATCAAGAATGAGAAGGAGCCCTGTATTTTCAAAAAGATCAGTGGGAGTGCTATTGTCTTTCTTATACTATACGTAGATGACATCCTCCTAATTGGGAATGATATTTTCATGTTGACTACGGTCAAAATGTGGTTATCTAAAGAATTCTACATGAAAGATCTAGGAGAGGCATTCTTTATTCTATAAATTAAGGTCTATAGAGATAGACCAAATAGGATGCTGGGTCTCTCACAGAAGATGTACATGGAGGAGGTACTAAAGAGGTTTAGCATGGAAAACTCTAAGAGGAGATTGGTGCCCTTCAGAGATGGCATTCATCTCTCTAGGAAAATGTGTCCCAACACACCTGAGAAGATTGAATGCATGGGCAAGATCCTTTATGCTTCAGCAATAGAAAGCCTCATGTATGCCATGCTATGTACACGACTTGATATTGCCCATGTTGTGAGTGTCACGAGCAAATATCAGTCGAATCCAGATGAAGAGTACTGAACTTCTGTGAAATATATTCTTAAGTACTTAAGAAGGACTAAGGATATGTTTCTAGTCTTTGATAATGGAGAACTCTAGATTCAGGGGTATATAGAATCGAATTTTATGTCCGATATAGATGATCGAAAGTCGACATCTAGAAGTCTATTTATTTGTAATGGTGGTGCTGTTAGCTGGAAAAGTTTCAAGCGGATAGTGATAGTAGATTCCACCATGGAAGTAGAGTACATCGTTGCATCGGAAGCTGCAAAGGAGGCATTCTGGTATAAGAAGTTCGTCGGAAAGCTCGGAGTGATGCCATCAGATGATGTCCCTCTATACTATGATAACAATGGCACCATAGTCCTAGCTAAGGAGCTGTCTCATCAAAAAAATAAGCACATCGACCGACGATACCACCTCATCCGCGATTACCTCGAGAAGGGATATGTCAAGGTCAAGAGAGTCGACATTGCAGATAATGTGGCTGACCAGCTGACAAAGGCATTGAGCCAATAGAAGATCAAAGCTCACTTTAAGAAGATGGAACTAAGATTTGTAGTCAATTGGCTTTAGGTCAAGTGGGAGTTTGTTAGATGTGTGCCTTAGAAGCCAGATTAGTTGTCACTTGCAATACACTTCTAAGGGCATTTTTATAATCTTGACTATAAATTAATAAATGAGTTATTTTTCTATCATAATGTGTATTTAAAAGTGTCTGTGATACATCCTTTGAGTTAATGGTAATGATAATTCATATTTTCAAGAGTTGAAAATTTAAGAGATGAATTTTCATAATTAACTCATAAAATGCTTCCGATCGTAGGATCATCACGAGGATGATGATCGATCCGAAAGGTTGGTGTACGATCACTTTCTTAGGATAGACGTATCTTGAGTCTATGGTATGGAGATTCCAGAGCGAGATTACAGATACTTGTTAGAGAACGTGGGCACAGAGCATGACCACCTCAAGTAGTCATAAGAAAGTCTACCTTCTCATCGATGACTGACTCGATGCTATAGTGGTGTGTATGGTTCTTTGATCTAAGCTACATCGGCAATTCACCTTGAGGGTGTTATAGTTTGACTACACCATAACTCGATCTTCTAGCCATTCAAAATCCTGAGGTGTATGTTGGCTATAGCACGTTCATTGTAGGAATTGGATTGCACCAATAAGGAGATCTATCTACCTTGATAGATGAGGAGATAATCATAAGATTGAGTCCTTAAGCCCATGGCCATTGTAAAATGAAGATGATAGAAAGAGTTTATATTAGGGTTTCACATTGGACTCAAATTGAATGATTAATTCATATGACGGACATTGGGTTTGATGAGTTCACCATAATCCTAATCCAGTCGGGGCTTAAGATAGAAGAACCCAATCACATAGGTAACTATACCAAGAGGTTTTTTTTTAGTTTTGATGGATTGCCACCATATATTACTTGGCGTCATTGGTGGATTTTAGAAGCAATTAGAATGATTTTGATGATCAATCATTCTAATTGTATGAATCAGAAAAGTTTTGGTCCATCAAAAGATGTTTCGATGATGTCGATGATGGAGATCATGACATATCTCATTACCATACAAAATTAACCCTAACTGGGTCAAAAAATAAGGGTTTGGGTCTAGATGTCATCAATTGAGCTAACCCAATTTGATTGATTTGGACTAGATCCAATCAGGTTCAAGGTAATCATGCTAGCACATGATTGAGCCTGACTTTCTCCTTCTAAAATCTTTCTGATCCATCGCAATCAAGACAAATTTGATTTGACTCATTCTTATTTTTGAATGGGTTTATTTTCATTTGACTGGAATAAGTTCAGGTCAGATTAATTATAGAAATTAAATCCATTCATAGTCAAATTGGACTAGGGTCAAAAGTTGACCTATTTGAGAGAATTGAGGGTCACCTGATCAGATGCTTCTAAAAAATTTTTTAGAAATTATTTTAATCTAATTTTTAGATATGTGATAGAGCATGAATATACATTAGGTGGACTAAATTTTATAATTTTTGAAGGTGTCTAGATTGAGTTATGATAGAGTTTGATTTGGATCAAACACTTGAGGGAAGAGTCCCAGGCGCAGTGGACTCTTCCTTATCTACTCATGCCGCCACCTTCTAGATTGATTTTTGTTGTCAAAATCTGCTGAGATCTAGGGATTTTCATGGAGATCAGGTCTAGGAGTCCCAATGGTCGAAAAAATAAGGATTTTGGTCAAAGAGGGACTCTAACATGGCGCTATGCTTTTGTATAAGAACCCTTACGCCAAGGCTCTTCATGGAAGAAATATTTTTCATATCCAAAGGCTATCATTCTAGATATCCCACACCTCCTCTATCCTCTCTCTCCCTCTCTTATACATGCCTAAAATGTTAGGAACAAATCTAAGAAAAAGATCCAATCAAATTTGTAAAGAGTTCAGTATCTATGCGACGGTGTTCGTGAGATGGACATGCTGCCTTCAAAACTTTTTTGAAGGATTTTCATATCAGAGTCAAATCTGATCTTTGGAAGAAAGATTTGTGAGGAGAAGATATCTAGATCCTTTTTGAGTGGATACCAGTAGAGGCTAGGCGCATGCGTGGCTCCTTCCAGAACCTCAGAAAACATCACGATCATTGCAGGATAATCAGATTACCCAAACAAGGTATGAAATTAAATTTGATTTAATTTTTATTTTAATTTTTAATATTAGATTACCATGATCAGATCTAAAACTCTTAGATTAAATCGAATCATTTAAAAATTTTTAAAAAAATTCATCTCAGATCTAGTCAGATCTGCACGATCCTGTAGTGGAAAATAGGGTTTTTCTTCATCCGCGTGATTCTTCCACTATCTCTCTCAACCTCCTCCTATGAACTGTGGACCTAGCCTCTACATCCTTGAGGGCATCTTCTTGATAAACCATCTAGATCTTCAGCTACTATAGCTCAACTTTTTTTCTTTCATATAACATAGATATGTCTTCCATGGTCCTTCTTAGGGAGAGGAGTTCGTTTGATTTTTTGCTCGAATGGACCTTAATCCTCTCCGCCAGTAGTTTTTGAAGTCACATTACTTCGGCATTCGATGCTTTGAGCTTCTTTCTATAATCATCAATCTCTTCACTCCAGCAAAAATGACAAGACTTATAATTCTCTTCAGCATCATGTAGTTGTTTCTGAAGATCGAAAAACCTTTTCGACTAGTCCCAGCCGATCTCCTCTTTGCTTTGAAACTAAACTATGCTCTGTTTCAATCAATCAATCTTCTCATTCACTCCACAGAGTTTAGTCTCAAGGGAGGAGATCTTAGTGGATAGAACCCAATCTTTATCACTACTAAGCTTCTTCGCCCTTTCTAAATCTTCAGTCAAGTGATGCTTCTTGTTGATATAATCCATGGCATCCTTCTTAAGGACTTGATAGAGGTGGCTGATCTCAACATTAGCTTCAGCATAACTCTTTTTGAAATTTTGAAGCACTCCTTCTATTTTCTCTAACTTTCTTTTAAGTTGATGGACCTTCCTCCTTAAGTTTTTTACATGAGCCATCAAGGGAACACCCTAAGGTAAGGGGTAGATTTCAACAGGAGACAACACTTAAAGCTTAAAAGCATCATAACATAGATTTCATAAAAGAAAGAGATTTTCACTTAAAATAAACTTGTCTTCATTAATCAAAATGTTCCTCAAGTAGAGAAAAGGAAATAAATAAAAAAATATATAAAATAGGAGGCCTCAAATCTCTGGAGGAGTAGTCGAGGAGTTCGATGTAGCATCAGTCAGCTCCGTCTCTTCAATAGTAGGCTCAGCAGGGGGGAGGTCAACCACGGCGGTATATGATCCTGCCTTTTCATCAGGAGCTCCTTTAACTAGGATGTTAAGGTTGAGCTCAAAAAATTTGTTAACTATCTTATCCTTGCAGAGCTTGAACCTCTTGATGAAGGCTTCCTAGCTGAGCTTGACATTCAAGTCCATAATCTTAGAGGAGACCTTGAACTCCTCTACCGCCTTGGCCTTCACCTCCGAGATCTACCTTGAAACCTACTCCTTCAGTTCGGCGATCTGGGCTTCAACCTTCTTCTTCCTCTTCTCTTCTAAGGCCAAAGCAGGCTTCAGCCCCATCGATATTTGCTCTTTCTTCTTGAGTGCCTCTTAAAGAACCCCGACCTTGACAGTCTTCTCCTTTATGAGGTGGTCGACATCAACGGCTTTCTTCTCCTGCAGATGGCTGACCTCGGCTTGGTGATCCCCCTGAGCGTTCAGCGCTTTCGACCTTAAGCAATTCATCATTTTGACATGGGTAAGCAATTGGTGACCCAACTGCAAGGAGTAAATTGGGTTAGGTGCATATAAGAAAAAAGAAAAGTGAAGAGACAAGATAATTAACTCAAGGAAGGCTCCGAGGAAATCTCAAGTGCACTACTCATAGTCAAAGTCGGCAATCTAGTCTACCACCTTGGGTAGGATAAATTTATCAACCAAATCCTTGATGATGTTCTAGTTGTAGAAAAAATTTTCTTTCGAGTCTTCATCGCCATCATTGGACTTATAGGACAAGCTTTAAACCGTACCTTTATGGTGGCTGACTTCTTTTACTCTCTCTTTTCTCCTATAGTAGGAAGCTCCATAACTTGAACTTCAGTAGGAGTGCCCAAGGATGTAAAAGGTACTGCGGCCTCATCAGTAGCATCAACCTCGATAGCTAGGATAATCTTGACGCCATCCGCAACCTTGAGAGTAGCGGTGGCATTGACAAGTACCATAGAGCTCGGGATATTGACCCTTGCCTTCTTCGAACCCTTGCCTGGTGCCTTCCCTTTCCTCTTATGAGCTTGAAACCCCTTAGTGAGCATCTCAATTGCCTTAGTATCTATCTCTACAATAAAGAAGGGGTCACGATCAAAAAAAAAAAATTATATGGGAAGGAAACTTATGAAATGCAGGGATATACCAGTAGGATTGAGAGGGCTCAAGCTCATATTAAACAAAGTCTGATCTTTCAAAAGTTCGGATAGGAGGGGGCTCGATAATTCCTAAGCTTGTCAATAGAGTCAAGATCGTCCATTTTCAAGCTCAGAGCTCGATGGATTGAAACCCTCAGCCATCCTCAAGGAGGAAGTCCTAAACTAAGGGATGGATAGGAGATAAAGAAGAACTTTTCCTTCCAGTTATGAATGAAAGAAGGGGCATCTTTAAGCAACCCTTTCTTGCTAGCCTGTGGGGATAGATACCATCAATCCTCAATGGTAGGATGGTATTTGAAGGTATAGTAATTATGGAACAAAGAGATAGTTGGGCAAACTCTGATTGAGATACAGAGGGAGAGAAAATCTATGATGAACCTAAAAGAATCTGGGACCATGAAAGTAAGAAAAATGTTTAGAAAAGGAAAAAGAACCAAGACAAAAGGAGGAATCGGTAAGCGAAGCCCGACTTGGAGAGCTTCAATGTACAAACAAAAGTGACCCAGAGGAAGAGCATAAGCTCGATCGTTTGGATCGAGGATCTCTAGTTCGTTCTCTGAAGGCACCCCATATTGAATCCTAACTAGAGAATAGGTCATCGGGATGCAAGGAATATGGAATGGTCTCGGGTATGAAAACAGGATGACGTGCTGCACTAAGTTCGACTTCTATCGTAGAGTCGGGATCTTGAGAATTTGGATCGATTGGGCTCCCAGAACAAGTAGATCAAGATGCTTTCAAAGACATTTTGGATCAAAGCAAATCCCAAAAAGTTCTCAAAAAATAAAAAAAAGAGACGATGGAGTCTCAGAAGGAAGAAAGAGCGAAGCCTACTGAAAAAATCTGAGGAACCACAAACAACAACTGAAAAGTAGAGAAGCAAAGAAGAAAGAGATGAGGAACTAACCTAAAGCTAATGAAGAGCATGAGAAGATGATCGAAAGGATGAGAATATTGGGAATTATGTTCCAAAGCCAATCGTCAGCCTGTTGACAGTTGAGATATTGTAATTGATTTATTAATTAATGAAAAATATTTTGGCATCTTTTTTCATCATAAGTTTACATCTTCTAATGAACTCCATTGTTGTGATGAAGTTCTTAGAACTATTTAGTTTCGATAAAGAGAGGATTTATCGATTAGTCCTTAAATTTGTTCATGATCAAATGATAGGCTATTAATTAGGACGACAGCATCTATCGAGCATAGATCGCTATATGTCATCTAGGTTGGTTATCCTCTTAACCAAGGTGTGTGGAGACATTGGTATGACATACATGTAAGATGTATGGGTACATCATCACTGAACGTGATCAACTCTAGAGAATTCTATTATAGAGAATGTCTCTGATGGGATATAGGTATAAGTATCCCTTAGATCTAAGATCACCTCGGTAACTTGCAAGCAACTCACTATGCTTTGGTGCCAGACTAACTAAATTTCTAGTTCAACAATGAAAGGCTTCTGGGCATAGTTAAGTACTTGTGAAGTTGGAGTGTGATCAAGATGGAATTGACCACTCCAAGAGTTGGAGAAGAATATATCACTGTATTTCAATATAGTAAAATCTTGGCCAGGATAATCCATCAGATAGATTTGGTATTTTAAAATACAATGTGGATAACCTAATCAGAGTTGACAGTTGAACTCTAATATGCCGTACGAGCATTATGGTCAAGAGGATAAATTATATGGAAACTATATCCACATGGGTTCTAAGGATGGTGTTCTACACCTTCAATCTATCTGGTCGTCGGATATCATTGCTAGATGGTCACTTTGATTGGTACAAAAATTTATTTCCATGCTATTAGCTTAGATTTGAATTTATGAGGTTACACACATTAGAGCTTACGATCTGATCGAATGGTTGATCAACGATTAAGAATCATTATAGGGTTAAACAATCAATACGATTGGTGTTTAACCTAGTGCAAGTGTTGTAGGAGGATCGATTAGCAATTGAATTACTAATTGGCTTAATTTGATTAAGTCAATAGACTGAGATTAAATCTAATTAAATATGATTTAATTAGATTTGGTTTGGACTTTATTGGATCAAGTCCAATTGATTTATTGGATAAGCCAAGTGCAAGGAAGAACTAGTCCTAGTCTAACTAGGACTTAGATTATTCTAATTTTTTAATTTAATTAGAAAATAAATTAAAATTAAATTAAATTTAATCTAATTTAATTAAGTTCTTAAATAGGTTAGGGCCTTATTTAATTAGATTAGTTTAATCTTGATTTTATTTGGTTAAAAGATCTTATTTGACTAAGTCAAAATAGGAGTCCGAGTGTGACTAGGACTCTGTATCTCCTTGCACCACCTTGGTCCCAATGCCCTCCATACCTATTTTTTAGATATTTTTTATGGAAAATCATTTTCTTCCTAATTTTTATGCCTCCTATCTCCCTCCAAGTCATATTTAGAAGTTAGGTGGAAGACCAAGTCAAAGGAGAAATTGGTTTTGCTTAGGATTCTATGAGATAGAATCCTTGTTGACCAAAACATCTTCCCTTGAGTGCTGCCCCCTCTTTTAATTAATTCTTCTCTTATTTTATAAAAATAATCTCCCTTTTTGTGTGCCCTCCCTTGCTGGTCCATGCCAAAAATTATGGAGGAGGTGTCCAAGTGTTGGGCACCCCAACAACTTCCCATGTTTGGATATTCCTAGTCTAAAAATTTGACCTAACTTGGACGCTACTTTTTCTCTATTTATTGGATGAATTTTGTTCTGATTTTTTTGTGGAATATAGAGATTTGGAAGAGGTTTGGGGTGTGCAAAAATTAGAGGAAGAGGGTCCTTAAGCATGGGGGTTCAATAGGCACCAAACTAGGTGTCTAGGTGAGAGAAAAAAGAAGAAGAAGAGGGTCTTCTTCTAGGACTATTTTATTTTCAATCTCTCCTCCTTTCTTTTGAGATTTTTTGAGAGAGTCTCAGAACAGCAAACTATCATCTTTCTTCTCATATTTTGGAGAGTACAAATTTTGAAGAAGGAAGCATCAGATCGACCATTGAAGAAGGATCAGCACAGTACTAGCATGCTATGCTGATTTTCTGCATCAAACTTCAAATCAGAGATCGTAGGCTCGTGTGGATGACTCCTAGAGGCCAGATGCATGTGCAGCTCATGACTTCATTTGCAAGCCTGGATTAGTAAGTTAAAACATCTAAACTTGCTTTGGTAATAGATCTAATATATAAACTTCACACCTACATTTGATGTAGTGTAGATCTAGGTTGATTTGATCAACCTTTTTTTTCTTATTTGATTGTAATTTTTGATTTAATATCATATCTTAATCATGTAATAGATATGAGATCTAGATATTTACATGGTTATTTAAATAAATTTTAGATTTATTTAAGTCTTTCGCTGCAAGATATTAAAAAAGTTTCAAGGTCCACCTATGAAACCCTAGATCTGGTTCCTTTAATTGGTATCAGAGCCTAGGTTCTTATTACATCATTTTTATGTATGTCTAGATTATTTTTTAGATTAAATCTAATTTATAATCTAATTATTAAATCTAAAATTAAAAAAATTAAAATATTTTAGATTGCACGGACTGCCATAAGGTTGTCCTGCTGTAAGATTTATCCCTTACAGTGAATAGGTTATCCTAGTACGTGCTGATCTAAAATATTGAACATAAAATTTTAGATTAGATCTAAGAGATTTTATGATCTGATTAAAAATATTTTAATCTGATTTCAATCATTATAAATATGTTAGATTTGATCTAGGAAGATTTATGATTGAGTATTATTGAAACTGTTTCAATTACATGAACATGTTTAAATTAGATCTAAAGTAGTTTTATGTTTATCTTACTTGCATATTGATTATGAATCAAACATGCAACTTGATTGATAGAACCATGTTGTAAAAAATATTTTACAAATATGAAAATCATTTTTGAAAAGCCGAACCCCAACCCTCAGCCCAAAACTTAATTGAGAATTAAGAAGTTGATTGATTAGGATCTAGGATTGTGAATTGAAGATCCTAAGACACAAATCATAACACATTGGATTAAATGGGTTAGTGGAGATTAGGTCCATTAATTGGGTTAGACCTAGGGTTAGATTAAAGAATGGACTTAATTAGATAATTGACTTAATCTAATCAATTATTGTCATAGATTAGATCAAGGATTCTTTAGATCAATTACAATAGTTATAATTGGTCAAGTCTATTTCTTTAACAAGATCCAAGATGGACTTGATTCTTGGCTACACGGTCTAGTATGAACTATTAGGTTGATCTAATTGAAACTAATTAAACCAGTTGGTGTCTAAGGTAAATCAAACTAGTGATTTTTAATTGGCAGTCCGCTTACCTGGCCATTTCTAATAGTGTCTAAGGCAAGCCTAGCAAATCCTTCCACTGATCAAACTTACCTAGCCTCTTGGTGAGATTATGTTTTAATAAGATCGTTTGATTATTTGAGCTAACCCATTTCAACTAGGTAAATTAGTTTGACTAATTTAGGTGCTCATAGACCAGTCTATTAATGGTCTCCCTTAAGCTGACTTGGTGAAGTTAGTGAAAGGATCATGACAAGCTGGTTAATCTGACCTACTCACTTCTATAAATAGATCCTCTAAAATTATTAGGTCCCTAAAATGAAATAGTTATATGATAACTGGATCATAGCCTCCCATTAAAGTGGATGATAATGGGTCCATCAGTTGGATAATCATTAGAGGCTCAAAAGCCTGGTGCTCATCGGTTGATGGAATTATCATTGATTATATGATCTCTTGGATACATCTTTCTAAATGATGGTCAGATGGGCCAACCAAGGTTGGGCCTGATCATTCATTGGTTGGATGGGCCAAGTATGGTCATCTTAATGGTTGGACCTAACTGGACCCTTTTCTGAGAAGGCCAAAGCCAACTAATCAGGGTCTAGGGCTAAATTTAATTACTGAAAATTATTTAGAGAAATAATTGGTTATGAATCTATCCTTAAATGTACATGGGTGTGCCAACAAAAGTTGGACTTATGTACAGTCTATGTGGATTCTAGTACCCACTAAGAAATTAGGATAATTTTTCGAATTGAAGGTAGAGGCTACCAATTCGAATAAAATAGTAGGAGAAACTTTTTGATTAAAGTCCAAATCTTTAGGTTTAATAAATCAATTACTAATTAGATTTTGGTTTTCTTTGTGCAGACATGGCCACTTTTCAATCATTTCGATCATTGTTGGACAATGATAAGTTGATGGAACCTAACATCGATAGCTGGTATCAAAAGTTGAAGATTATCCTGGAGCATGAATGGATCCTATATGTGCTAACAGATCCTACACTTGAGGAGCCAGTTGCCAATGCACATGGAACAGTTAGAGATACTTATCAGAAGTGGCTCAGTGATCGAACCATGGTGCACTGCATTATGCTAGCTGCGATGAACGATGAGTTCAGTCGTAGGTTTGAGATAGCTCAACCAAATAAAATGCTCCAAGTATTGGAGGATTCTTCTGGCACACTCGATGATATTGAGAGGCACAAGACTAGTTGCACCATCTTCAATGTCAGAATGTGGGACGGAGCCTCTGTCACTGATCATGTACTGTATATGATTGAGCTAATAGAGCGCTTGACCAAACTCGACTTTTTCTTGCATGAACAGCTTGAAAAAGATGCAATACTAAACTCGCTGTCAAAGTCCTATCTCCCTTTTCTTACTCATTCTAGAATGATAAAGCCTGAAGTAAACTACCATGGCTTATTAGGGTTACTTCAGAACTTTGAGAAGGATTACTAGCTCCATAAAGAGTTGGTGAACTTAGTGAGAGGTTCGTCTTCTAGTTCTCAACCCTTTAGGAAAGAAAAGAAGAATAAGAAGAAGAAAATAAAGAAGGTGCAAGTTCAGGCTAGGACATCAGTACAGTGCCAGACCAGGAAGATCAAGTCTGATAAGAGTCAAGCTGAATGCTTTTTTTGCAAGAAGCGGGGGCACTGAAAGAGGAACTATCCTCAGTACATTGCCTCCCAAGACCCATACAGGCAGAGAAAGAAGCAAGCTATTGCTGAGCAAGGTATTTATATGATAACTTCTTGTAATTTCTCTATTTATGATATTACTAATTGGGTGTTGGATACTGGTAGCTCTTACCATATTTTCAATTTGTTGCAGGGATTGTAGGTCAGTAGAAGATTCGAGCAAGGTGAGAGATTCCTGAACATTAGAGATGGAAGACTAGTTCTAGTTCTAGCTTTAGGAATTTTGAAACTTATATTTGAATCTCATACAGTTGTTCATAGTGATTGTCATTTCTGTCCTAGCTTCTTTTTAAATATCATTTCTATAGGCCTTTTGGCCATGAACAATTATGAAATTTCAATAAAGAAACAAGTTTGTAATGTTATTATGAATGGTGTTACTACTTTCTATGGATAATTGAACAATGATGTATATATGTTATCACAACCTATTAATGTAGTCTATTCTACTAGCAAGCATCCTAGATTAGATAGTGTATCAGATATCTACTTATAGCACTGTAGGCTAGGTCATATAAATAAAAATTGGATAAATAGGTTGACTCAGGAGGAAATCCTTGAAGTTGATGATTGTGAATCACTTCCAACCTATAAGTCCTATTTTCTTGGTAAAATGACCAAGTCACCTTTCACTAGAAAAGGTGAGAGAGCCAATGAGCTCTTAGGTCTAGTACATACTGATGTATGTGGACCAATGAGCACAAAAGCCAGATGTGGATATGTTTACTTCATCACTTTCATAGATGATCTATCTAGATACGGATATGTCTATCTGATGAAATATAAGTTGGATTCTTTTTAAATGTTCAAATGATTTCGAAGTGAAGTAGAAAAATAAACTAGAAAGAGTATTAAAACTCTTCGATCTGATCGAAGAGGAGAATACCTTTCTAGTAAGTTTCTCCCATATTTAGGAGAGAATGAAATTCTCTCCCAATGGACTCCTCCTGGAACACCACAGCATAATGGTGTGTCTGAAAGGAGGAATTGGACTCTGTTAGATATGGTTCGATCTATGATGAAATTTGTCAGTTTGTCGATATCCTTCTGAGGATATGTACTCAAATTGGCTTGTTATCTATTAAATATGATTCCAAGTAAATCTATAGTTAAAACCCCATATGAGATATGGATAGGGCATAAACCAGCACTTTCACACCTTAGGATTTGGGGGTTCCCGGCTTATATCAAATGGTTAGTTACAGACAAACTTGAACCTAGGTCTGACAAGTATACATTCATAGGGTACCCAAAAGAGACCAAGGGATACTATTTCTACCATGCTAATGAATAAAAGGTGTTCATCAGCCTTAGGGCAACCTTTTTAGAAAAGGAGTTCTTTGGTGAAGGAACTATTGCTTCTAAGGTTGAACTTGATGAAGTTCAATAGGTAGAAAGTCCGACACAGAATGTTGAACCTATGTCAGATTTGATCAGATCAGATTCAGAGCCTAGTGAACCCACACCATTAAGGCGATCCGATAGAGTACCGCATCATCCAGATAGATACTATGGATTCTTGGTCCAGGATGGTGATCCCATCGAACTCGATGAGAACGATAAGGACCCGATCAGTTATATGGATGTGATGTAAAGACCCGACTTTGAGAAATGGCTAGAAGCCATGAGATCCAAAATGGATTCCATGAAGGTCAATGATGTATAGACATTTGTTGACCCACCTGAAGGGGTTAAATCCATTGGGTGTAAATGGGACTTCAAAAGGAAGAGGGGCATAGATGAAAAGATGGAGACCTATAAAGTCTATCTGATTGCCAAGGGATATCGTCAAGTTAGGTGGAAGACCCAGTCAAAGGATGAATTGGTTTTGCTTAGGATTCTATGAGATAGAATCCTTGTTGACCAAAACATCTTTCCTTGAGTGCCACCTCCATTTTTAATTAATTCTTCTCTTATTTCATGAAAATAATCTTCTTTTTTGTGTGCCCTCCCTTGCTGGTCCACGCCAAAAATTATGGAGGAGGTGCCCAAGGTTTGGGCGCCCCAACAACTTCCCATGTTTGGATATTCCTAGTTTGAGAATTTGATCTAACTTGGACTCTTTTTTTTTCTATTTATTGGATAAATTTTATTCTAATTTTTTTATAGAATATAGAGCTTTAGGAGAGATTTGGGGTGTACAAAAATCAGAAGAAGAGAGTCCTTGGGCGTGGGGGTTCCATAGGCACCAAACTAGGTATCTAGGTGAGAGAAAAGAGAAGAAGAAGAGGGTCTTCTTCTAGGGCTATTTTATTTTCAATCTCTCCTCCTTTCTTTTGAGTTTTTCTAAGAGAGTATCAGATCAGCAAACTCTCAACTTCTTTCTCATATTTTGAAGAGTCCAAATTTTGAAGAAAGGAGCATTGGATCGACCGTCGAAGAAGGATCAGCATACTACTTGCATGTTGTGCTGATTTCCTACATCAGACTTAAGATCAGAGATCGTAGGCTTGTGTGGATGACTCCTAGTGGCCGGATGCGTATGTGGCTCATAACTTTATCCTCAAGCCCAAATCAGCAAGTTAGAACATCTAAACTTGCTCAGGTAATAGATCTAATATATGAACTTCATACCTACATTTGATGTAGTGTATATCTAGGTTGATTTGATCAACCTTTTTCTTTCTTATTTGATTTTAATTTTTGATTTAATATCATGTATTAATCACGTAACAGATATGAGATCTAGGTATTTACATGGTTATTTAAATAAATTTTAGATTTATTTATGTCTTTCACTGTAAGATCTTGAAAAAGTTTCAAGATATACTTATGAAACCCTAGAGCTGGTTCCTTCAGAGAAATGGTCGAGAAAGATGACGATGGCCAAGGATCGCAGCAAACTATTTGAAGTAGATGATGTTGAGAGTAATGTCTCAAATTCTTCCATATTAAGTCCACAACAAGGTCTAGGACAACGAATGGAGTCCAACGAGTCCAAGAACACCTTAATTAAAGTGCGGATGAGAAAGATACGCGTGGAGAAAGCACTCGGAGCATCGCAACAAAAGCTAAAGTGGGGCCTATGACTGGTAGGCCCCTTGGAGGCACGACCCAGGCGCACGGGCCCACGAGGGCCTGCCCAAGCATGCATTAGCAGGTAGGCTAGCCAGCGCATGGGCATGGTCCAGTGTCCAATGGCCCTCAACGTAGCCCAGGCAAAGGGGCCCAACCCAGTGTGGGTGTGCTGCCCAGCATGGGTGCGCGGCCCTGCACGGGTGCATGGCCCAGCACCATGCACGACCTAGGCCAGGTGCGTGCGGGCGTGGCCCAGGCCTAGGCGCGCTTGCGCGGGCAATGGCCTTGCGATCGCACGGGCGTAGGGTGTTTTTTTTTCACGGTCTACATGCTAGAGAGCATGGACCAAGCATTTATCATGGCTTACAAGATTCCTTCTATTAGATATATGTGCCCTAGAAGCCAGAATTCACTGACACCTATAATACACTTCTAAGGGAAAAATTATAATTTTGACTATAAATATTAAAATGGGTTATTTTCTATCACATAAGTGTATTTAGTATCCGTGATACATCCTTTGAGTTAATGGTAATGATAATTCTTATTTTCAAAAGTTGAAAATTTAAGACAAGTATTTTCATTATTAACTCATAAAATGCTCCTGACCGTAGGATCATCATAAGGATGGTGATTGATCCAGAAAGTTAGTGTACAATCGCTTCTTTGTAGTAGATGAGTCTTAAATCTATGGTGTAGAGACACCAAAGCGAGAGTATAGGTACTTGTTAGAGAACGAGGGCACTGAGTGTGACCACCTCGAGTAGTCATAAGGAAGTCTACCTTCTCATCGATGACTGACTCGATGCTGCAGTGGTGTGTCTGGTTCTTTGACCTGAGGTGCATCGGCAGTTCACCTTGAGGGTGTTATAGTTTGACTACACCATGACTCGGTCTCCTAGCCATTCGAAATCTTGAGGTGTATGTTGGCTATAGCATGTTCATTGTAGGAATTGGATTGCACCAAGATGGAATCTATCTACCTCGGTGGATGAGGAGCAGCCCTATGATGATCATGAGAATTAAGTCCATAAGCCCATGGCCATGGCAAAGAGTATGAAATAATAGAAAGAGTTTCTATTAGGATTTTCACATCGAACTTGAATCGAATGATTAAATCATATGATAGAAATTAGGGTTTGATGAGTTCACCTTAACCCTAATCTAATCGGGGCTCAAGATAGAAGAACTTAATCACACAAGTAGCTGCACCAAAAGGTTTATTTTCAGTTTTGATGGGTTGCCACCATATGCTGCTAGGTGTCACTGGTAGATTTTTGGAGCAATTAGAATGGTTTAGATGATCGATCATTCTAGGTTGTCTGAATTAGAAGAGTTCTGATCCATCGAAAGGAGTTTCAATGATGTCGATGATGGAGATCATGACATGTCCCATTATCATATAGAACTGAACCTAACTGGGTCATACAAATAAGGGTTTGGATCTGGATATCATCAATTTGACTAACTTAGTTCAATTGATTTGAATAAAATTCAATTAGGTTCAAGGAAATGATGCTAGCACATGATTGAGCCGAATGCTCTCCTTTTTTTTATCAAAAAAATTATCTCTGAAGGAAAATCCTGATTTCTCGATCCAGGTTCGTTCAGATCTGATATGGGTAATCCTATTATCCATTGATGATCCTGTTTACAGCGGAAGGTTCTGGATCTAGCCACGCAAGTGCCTGGCTTCTATCGGTATCCACTTGAGCTAGATCTGGAGATTCTCTTCTTCTCTATCATGCCTCCAAAAATCAAATCTGGATCTGATCTGAAGGATCTTCAAAACTCCTTTTGAAGATCAGCAGCTGTCCATTGCAGTAGTGCAGCCTTCTAGCTTTTCATCGCCTTTCTCTTGCCTGGATCGCACCAACTAAGGTCCAAAACTTTTTTTGGACGTGGAGAGCAAGGGGAGAAGGTGGTTTTGGCATGGAGGAAGAGGGAAGAGGCAGCCTTGGGGAGTGGGATTTCTCTTCTCTATTATAATCTGAGTTGGGCGCAGGGTCTTATTTATAGACTAAGCATGATCCAACTCCTTTTCTTCCCAACCAATCACAACCCTTTGTGAAATCAGATCTAAATCTGATTGGTGGGAATAGAGTCCCCTAGATTCCTCTTTAGAGGGTGCCTAAGACCAATCAAAGTTGATTTTAGGGAGAACTCTAATTGGAATCCAAAAAGGAGATGGAGTCCTTGTCCAACAAGGACTCCTAGGCGCCTCCAACTTGGGCACACACCTAGGGTGGCATGTGCCCTCTTCCTTGCCAGGTTCTGGTAGGGGCACAGGCCCCCACCAGCTCTCCAATAGGTGCATGACATGTGGTCAAAAGTCAAAGTGTCAATGGTCAACGTTTGACCAGTCAAAGGTAGACTTTGGACCAAAGTCAAAGAATAAGAAATGGCAGGTGACCAAAAATGGCAGGTAATGTCTTACAAAATAAGACAACCTTTTCTGACTTGGACAACCTCCAGTCAGACCATATGAAGGCCTCTAATTGAGCTCAAACTCTTTTGGCTCAGATAGGACAAATTATTTATGATAGTAGAAAAAGAACGTTAGGTTCAATCGAGTGCTAGCACGATTTTCTTGAACCTAATTGAATCTCATTCAGATCAATTGAACTAGATCAGTTCAATTGATGATCACCAGATTCAAACCCTTATTTGTGTGACCCAGTTAGGTTCAGTTCTGTATGGTAATGGGATATGTCATGATCTCTATCATCGACATCATCGAAACTCCTTTCGATGGATCAGAACTCTTCTGATTCGAACAGTTAGAATGATCGATCATCTAAATCATTCTAATTGCTCCCAAAATCCACCAATGACACCTAGCAGTATATGGTGGCAACCCATCAGAGCTGAATGCGAACCTCTTGGTGCAGCTACCTGTGTGATTAAGTTCTTCTATCTTGAGCCCCGATCAGATTAGGGTTAAGGTAAACTCGTCAAACCCTAGTCTCTGTCATATGATGTAATGAAGGGAAATCCTGATTTCCCTGACCAGGTTCGTTCAGATCTGATCAGATCAAGAGATATATTTCAAAATTTTTTCTCTTAGATCTGTATCAGATCAGGGATGCTTCAGATCTGATTCTTATTTATTTAATAAAAATTAAAATGAAAAGGATAAATTAAATCACAATTCAATTTACCTGAATAGGGTAATCCTATTACCCTGTTGATGATCCTGTTTGCAGCGGAAGGTTCTGGATCAAGCCACGCAAGCGCCTGGCCTCTACCGGTATCCACTCGGGCTGGATCTGGAGATCCTCTTCTTCTCTATCACGCCTCCAAAAATCAGATCTGGATCTGATCTGGAGGATCTTCAAAACTCCTTTTGAAGATCTGCAGTCGTTCTTCGCAGCAGCGCAGCCTTCTTGCTTTTGATCTCCTTTTCTTGATCTAAATCGCACCAATCCAAATCCAAAACACTTTTGGACGTGGAGAGCAAGGGGAGAAGAGAGTATGGCGTGGTGAAAGGGGAGAGAGGCAGCCTTGGGGCGTGGGAAGATTGCTTCTTGATTTTGACTTCACTTAGGATTAGGGTTGGGCGCAGGGTCTTATTTATAGACCTCTTGTGATCCAACTCCTCTTCCTCTCAACCAATCACAACCCTTTGTGAAATCAGATCTAAATCTGATTGGTTGAAAAAGAGACCCCTGGATTCCTCCTTAGAGGGCGCCTAAGACCAGTCAAACTGGATTCTTAGTAGAACTCTAATTGGAATCCTAAAGGGAGGTGGAGTCCTTGTCCAACAAGGACTCCTAGGCGCCTCCTACTTGGGCTCACGCCACCCTTGGCGTGCGCCCTTCTCCTTGCCAGGTTCTGGCAGGGGGACAAGCCCCCACCAGCTCTCCAATAGGTGCATGACATGTGGTCAAAAGTCAAAGGGTGAATGGTCAACGTTTGACCAGTCAAAGGTAGACTTTTGACCAAAGTCAAAGAACAAGAAATGGCAGGTGACCAAAAATGGCAGGTAATGTCTTACAAATAAGACAACCTATTCTGACTTGGACAACCTCCAGTCAGACCATATGAAGGCCTCTGATTGAGCACAAACTCCTTTGGCTCAGACAGGACAACTTATTTATGATAGTAAAAGAAGAACGTTAGGTTCAATCGAGTGCTAGCACGATTTCCTTGAACCTAATTGAATCTCATTCAGATCAATTGAACTAGATCAGTTCAATTGATGATCACCAGATTCAAACCCTTGTTTGTGTGACCCAGTTAGGTTCAGTTCTGTATGGTAATGGGATATGTCATGATCTCTATCATAGACATCATCGAAACTCCTTTCGATGGATCAGAACTCTTCTGATTCGAACAGCTAGAATGATCGATCATCTAAATCATTCTAATTGCTCCCAAAATCCACCAGTGACACCTAGCAGTATATGGTGGCAACCCATCAGAGCTGAATGCGAACCTCTTGGTGCAGCTACCTGTGTGATTAAGTTCTTCTATCTTGAGCCCCGATCAGATTAGGGTTAAGGTGAACTCGTCAAACCCTAGTCTCTGTCATATGATGTAATCATTCGATTCGAGTCCAATGTGAAAATCTAAATAGAAACTCTTTCTATTATTTCACTCTGCCATGGCCATGGGCTTCTGGACTTGATTCTCATGATCATCATAGGGCTACTCCTCTACCACCGAGGTAGATAGATTCCATCTTGATGCAATCCAGTTCCTACAATGAACATGCTATAGCCAACATACACCTCAGGGTTCCATATGGCTAGGAGACCGAGTAATGGTGTAGTCAAACTATAACACCCTCAAGGTGAACTGCCGATGCATCTCAGGTCAAAGAACCAGACACACTACTGCAGCATCGAGTCAGTCATTGACGAGAAGGTAGACTCCCTAATGACTACTCGAGGTGGTCACGCTCAGTGCCCTCGTTCTCTAACGAGTACCTGTACTCTCGCTCCGGTGTCTCCACACCGTAGACTCAAGACTCATCTACTAAAGAGAAGCGATCGTACACCAACCTTCCGGATCAATCACCATCCTCGTGATGATCCTATGGTCGGGAGCTGTTTATGAGTTAATAATGATTATTCATGTCTTAAATTTTCAACTCTTGAAAATATGAATTATCATTACCATTAACTCAAAGGATGTATCACAGACACTAAATACACATATGTGATAGAAAATAACCCATTTTATTAATTATAGTCAAAATTACAATTTTGCCCCTAGAAGTGTATTACAAGTGTCAGCCAATTCTGGCTTCTAGGGCACATATATCTAACAATCTCCCACTTGTCCTAAAGCCAATTGGCTACAAGTCTAAGTCCCATCTTCTCAAGGTGGGCTTCGATCTTCTGCTGGCCCAACGGCTTTGTAAGTGGGTCTGCCACATTATCTGCGGAGTTGACTCTCTTGACCTCGACGTAACCTTTCTCGAAGGTAATCGCGGATGAGATGGTATCGCCGCTCAATGTGCTTGGATTTCTGGTGAGACCTCGGCTCCTTAGCAAGGGCTATGGCGCCATTGTTGTCGCAGTATAAGAGGAATGGCATCTGATGGCATTACTCCAATTTCTGCAGCAAACTTCTTATACCAGAATGCTTCCTTTGCAGCCTCTGATGCAGCTATATATTCTGCTTCCATGGTGGAATCTGCTATCACAGTTTGCTTGGAACTCTTCCAGCTGACAGCTCCACCATTGCACACAAACAGACTTCCAGATGTCGACTTTCGATCATCTATATCAGACATGAAATCCGAGTCTGTGTATCCCTGGACTTGGAGTTCTCCATTACCAAAGACCAACATCATATCCTTAGTTCTTCTCAAGTACTTAAGGATACATTTCACAGAAGTCCAGTGTTCTTCACCTGGATTTGACTGATATCTGCTTGTGACACTCACAGCATGGGCTATATCAGGTCGTGTACATAGCATGGCATACATGAGGCTCCCTATTGCAGAAGCATAAGGGATCTTGCTCATGCATTCTATTTCCTCAGGTGTGCTGGGGCACATCTTCTTGGAAAGATGAATACCATGTCTGAAGGGTATTAATCCCCTCTTAGAGTTTTCCATACTAAACCTCTTTAGTACTTTCCTCTATGTACATCTTCTGTGAAAGTCCTAGCATCCTATTCGGTCTATCCCTATAGACCTTAATTCCTAGAATAAAGGATGCTTCACCTAGGTCTTTCATGGAGAATTCCTTAGACAACCACATCTTGACTGATGTCAACATGGAATTTCATTCCCAATAAGAGGAAGTTCATCCACGTACAATACGAGGAAGACAACAGCGCTCCCTGACCCTTTTGAAAAACCATGGTTCCTCTTCATTTTTGATGAACCAAACTTTTTGAAATCACTATTAAAACGAGTGTCCAACTCTGAGACGCTTGCTTAAGTCCATAATGGACCTTTGCAGCTTGCACACTGTGTGATCAGTACTATGTGTGAACCTAGTGGCGTGTTCCATAATAGATACTTCCTCAAGATATCCATTTAGGATGCCGTTTTCACGTCCATTTGCCATTATTTCATAATCGAAATAGGCTGCAACAGCAAGCATGTGTGCGGATGGATTTTGCAATAGCCACGGTTGGAAAGGTCGAATATCTGATAGTCATGACTTCTACGTTGACACTAACCTTTTGCACTAGTCTAGCCTTGAATGTCTCTACATTCCATTCTGCACCAATCTTTCTCTTGAAGATCCACTTACATCCAATAGGTATCTATACCTTCTGGTGGATCTACTAAGGTCCGAGACTTGGTTTGAGTGGCATCGAGTTCGATCTTGACTTCATTGCCTCAGCCATTTCTCGGAGTCGATATCTGTATCGCCTCGTTGTAGGTTTGGGATCATCACCATGAGCACCATTACCTACGAGGAATATTTCCTCTAAGTCCTCTGAAATATTATACCTAAGTATCTTTCAGGGGGGACGGGAAACTCTTTCCGATCTACGAGGTGGAGGAGGTAATGTTACATTCTTATTGGCCTCAACCTGATTTGGTTCCACTTGGTCCTTAGTCTTTTCTGCTTGTTGAGACTTTCTCATCAAGCTTAATCTGCTTTCCAATGCCACTATCTTGAATAAACTGTATTTTAAGAAATAGGCATGTTCGACTCACAATCACATTGTGGTCTTTAGAATGTAGAAATAGTATCCTAATGACTCTTTAGGATATCTATGAATCGAGCTCTAAGGACCTAAACTCTAACTTGTCCGTTGTTGTCTTTTGACATGAGCCGGTCAACCCCAAATTTGAGATGACTCAGACTTTATATTTCTTACCAGTGCCATATCATGCATACGTTGTAGGAAGGTTTTATTCAGGAGACCTATCTAGTAAATAATTTGACAGTTATAATGAATGTCCCGAAAGAAAATCTGGAGGTGCTGTGAAGCTCATCATGGTATAAACATATGCCATAGATGATTCTCCATTCTTTGAAACCCGTTGAGTTGAGGTGTTCTGGTGGAGGTCCATTTGAGTGACGATTTGCATTTTCTTAAGATAGTTCAGATTCTCGGCTAAGGCTTATACCCCTCATCTTGATCGAAGAACCTTAATGGTTTCCAGTTTGTTTTATCTACGTTGATGTCTGAACTTATCTTTGAACTTATTCAAAAGCTTCCAGACTTGTTAACGCTCATAACGATACAATATGCCTACCTAGCACAGATCATCGGTCAAGTAATGACAGTAATAAAGTTGCCTTACCGGCCACACAATGGGCCCAAACATCTGTATGTACTAGAGCAAGAGATCTGTGGCCCTCTCCCCATTGTCCAACGAAAAGGGAGTTTTGTCCATTGTTGCCTTGAAGACAAATGTCAGATTGGATACGCACTCGGTAATCACATTGGACTCATATACCCATTTTCTCCAATTTGTCTGATCCCTATCGTTCTGTTACAATATGACCTAACATCTCAGGTGGGCCTCAGAGATGTCGTGGTTTGGAACTATCCAGGTCGTTTGGCATCGTACTTTTGACTCGAAGTTAGAACAGATACCTCCATATGAATAGCTGATTAAAGACATTAAATAAGTAAACCATTGTAGCAACTTTTGATTCTTTTCAAAAAGAAATGTTCACAATGTCCTTGTATAAGAAGGTGACACAGAACCTTCTTGCTCTAAGCATGAAACAGAAATCAAAGTTCCTGCTAGCTGCAGGCACATACAATAACAGTCTTTCAACTAAAGGTCTAAACCGATGGGTAAT
>QRFJ01007954.1:0-30803 GCA_006176705.1 Cocos nucifera | reverse complement strand
TCTCAAGCTAACTCGTTTATCCTGTTGTTGTCAAGATGACTAAGCCTATAATGCCAAAGATAGATATCCATGACATAATCTAACTTGGGTGTGTACATTATTCTTAACAAGCTGTATAAATATTAAATATCATTTCTTTATTATCCATGTATTACTATAATATTATTTATAATAATATCACAGTAATCCACTTTATTGATAAATGATAACCATCTCTAACCAAAAGGCCATTAAAGATAACATTTATCATAAACGATGAACAATAGTGATAATCACTCAAAATGATATCTATTGAAAATAAGCTTGACAATTCCTAAATCTAGGATTGAAATAAGACTTCCATCCCTAACGTTCAGGTATTTCTCATCTTTTTTAAATATCCCACTTACTTGTAGTCTTTGCAAAAAATTCCATAAGACTACTGGCATCTAATACCCATGTAGTAGAATTATATATAGAGAAATTTTAATGTGTTATCATATAACATCCTTAATGAGCAACTTTTGCTCCTTTTTCTTATTCAGCCTGTTATGGTGAAGGGAAGCAAGACAAATCTTCTTCCTATGATCTTGATTCTAACATTAGAAGTACTATGCCTGATTTGGGTTAACCTTGGACTAATTATTTTGACAGAACTATGAAGCCCCAATATGAATCCATTCGTACTGCTGAACCAAATTCAACTTTCGATACTAATTATCGAAGTTAGGTCCCATAAGTCATCACTGTCTAACAGTGATAGGAGCAATTAGGATTTAGCCTTAATTTGAGAATAGAGAACAATGACCTATTGCATATGAATTATGTTAAGCCTAAAGACTTGGACTTTAGTCTAAAGGTTCTTCCACTATTTTGTTCGAATTGGTAGCCTCTACCTCCAATTTGAGGAATTACTTTAATTTCCTAGTAGGTACTAGAATCCGTATAGACTACACATGAGCTCAACTTTGGTTGGCTAACCCATGTACATCTAAGGATAGATTCATAACCAATTATTTCTTTAAATAATTTTTAGTAATTTAATTTTATCCCAAAAATCTAATTAGTAGGCTTTGGCCTCCACTGTAAGAATCCGATTAGGTCCAACCATTAACATGATCATATTTAGTGCATCTAACCAATGATTGATTAAGCCCAACTTTGGTTGGCCAACCTAACCATCATTAGAGAGACATATCCAAGTCGTCATATGATGGATGATAATTCCATTAGTCAATAAGCACCAGACCTTTGGGCCTGCAATAATTATTGAGTTAATGAACCAATTATCAAACACCTTAATAGGAGGCTATGACTCAGTTATCCTCATAATTTTATTATTTTAAGGATCTAATAATTTTAGAAGATATAAACTATTAGTGATTTAAGAATAGAAAGGATATGGACCAATTTGCTCTCACTGACTTCACCAAGTCAAGTTCTTCCACTGACTTTGCAAGTCACTGATGAGGACTAGGATCGGTTTTGGTCCATGGGCACCTAGATCAGTCTCACTGAATGAAATCAGTCTCATTGATTTCCTATGTAACATGGGTTAGTTTGAATTAATGAGCAACCTTATCAAGACCAGATTAACCACATCGATCAGGTAAGTGAGATCGGTGGAAGGGTCTGCCAAGGCTTGCTTCAGACACCATCAAAAATGGCCAAGTAAGCAGGCTGTCAATTAAAAACCATCAGTCTGGAATGCCAAACTTACCTTAGATATCAATTGGTTTAACAATTTTGATTTGGTCTATTTAAAGACTTCGGCTCAATCACTGAGCCATGATCAGTATCCATTTGTTAGATGAATGGACTTTAATCAATTACAACTATTGAATTGATCTATAGAAAAAAAAATGATCTAATTCTAATTAACTATTAATTAGGTTTGATCAATTTCTTCACTTAGTCCATATTTAATCTAACCTTAGGTCTAATCCAGTGAATGACATGATCAAGCTAACCCATAATCCTTTAACCCATATTTTATGAAATTATCTTAAGATCTTTAAATCACAAACCTAGATCCTAAATGATCACTTAATTCTCAGTTAAGTTCAAGACTTATGGGTTTAGATTTATGGAACCTCAGAACTAATTTTTGATTTTATTATTTAAAATATTTTTTAAATTATAAATATTTTACTTTGAATCAAATTCAAATGATGATTTTAGATTTGATTTATTTTAATATTTTGATCATATCTTAGGATTTCAAATCTAGGATTTTATAGAAAATAAATTTTAAATTTAAATTTTATAAAATAAATATATCATACATATACATTCTAGATTCAAAATAAAAATTACATATCAGCATATGCAATAAGAGGATCTAGATCTAAACATAAAATACATCATATGGATTAGATCATAAATTATTTAAAATTAGATTTAAAATTTAAAAATAAATTATAAATTACTTTAGATCTCATCTAATATATTTATGATTTAGATTTCTTGGATAGCACATACTAGGACAACCTTTCCAATGTAAGGGATAAATTTTACAACAGGACAACCTTATGGCAGTATGTGCAATCCTGATATTATTTACATCTAATCTAAATAATCTAAAATAGATCTAATATATATTTAATTTTAAATTTAAATTAAAAAATTAAATCATAAATTTTTTTAGATCTAATCTAAATAATTCATGATTCAGGTTCAGATCAGCATGTACTAGGATAACCTTTTCATTATAAGGGATTAATCTTATAACAGGACAACCTTATGAAAGTATGTGGGATCTTTAATTAATTTTAATTTTTAGATTTATTCTTAAGCATACATGAACATATTATAAAAGAACCTGGCTCTGATACCATTGAAGGAAAACATGTAGGATTTCATGCATCGATTTTAAAATTTTTTTGAAATTAAAGCAGCGAAAGACAAAGATTAAATAGTTTAATCTATAATACGCATGTAATCAAATTATAAAATATGATATCAAGGATCTATAATATGTCATGATGTAAATATAAATTTGAAATTAAATTAATCATAAGTGGTATTGATCATATCAATACCTAGATCTAGAATAATTCTAGATCTAACCTTAGATCAAATCTAGGTTACCAAGAGATCAGATCTCTTACCTTTGCGTAGGTTGAGAACTCTGTAGTTGATTATTATTATTATTTTTAGAGCTACACATGCATCTGATCTCTATAGATGATCCATAGGAACCTACAACACTGATCGAAGGTTCGTCGAACGAAGATCCGTTCGAAGTGCTAGCTTCTCGCGGATCCCTCCTAATGGTTAATCAAATACATATTCTTCAGATCTGTTAGACACTCTAAGAGATAAAAAATATGAAAAAAAATAAGAGAGAAATCCAAACTTTGAATCTCTCATAAATTAAAAAATAAAATAAAAAAAAAATAAATCCTAAGAGAAGATAAATCTTCTCCTTCAGGACATCAACGGTTGATATCCTGAAATCATCTCTATGCTAGGATAAGAGAAGACCTTTTCCTCTAGAATCTTTTTTAAGTTTCTAGATCTAAGATTTTTAATTTTATTCATATAAAATTTTCATAAAAATTGGAGAAGAAGGGTTCTCCAAGAAACCCTAAGAGAAGACCTTTCTTCTCTTCTCCTTCTCTCATCAGGACATGATCAAATCATGTCAAAAATGAACATCATGCCCCAACAACTTGGAGCACCTATCCCCACACCCTATTCCTCTCTCTCTCAAATTTTTATCACATAAAAATTATAAAGAATAAACAAGAGAAAAAAAATACATAAAAGAAAAATAAAGAGAAGATAATCTTCTCTTACCTTGTCTCTTCAAGACATCAACGTTTGATGTCTTAGTTGAAGGGTCTTCTCCAAGAATCTTGATGCCACAAACCATCCCACACCTTATCCTCCTTTTTCTCTAATTTTTCATGATTTTTTTTTGGATTTATCACATCCTCTAACCATCTGAAAGGAGGTGCCTCAATTTAAGACCAAGACTAGGTCAAAATCCTAGTCTTAGAAGGAGTCTCGTGGGGCATCCAACTCTTGGATGCCCCTCCCTTAATTTTTGGTGTGTAACCACTGATTCTCATGAACAAAAGAAAGATAATATGGTGCACAAAAGGTTGGTGAGAGTGGGATAGGAATCCAAAATAAGAAGGAAGAGATTTGGTCAAAAGGGACTCTTCCAAGTAGGAAACAAATTCAACTTCTTCCAAGTTTTGACCAAGTCATAACAAACTCACAAAAAAATCTGATGTGTGGGCATGGAGACTCTCCTTAGGCATAGAAATGTATGTAAACATTAGAAATATAATTATGGGGTGTGAGCTTTCTTAGGCAGAAGAGAAAGAGAGAGAGTCCCAGTCCAATTGGGACTCATCTTGTTTGACTAGATCAAAATAGGTTTAGATCCAGTTTAAATCATATTTAAATCAGATTAAATGCAAACCAATTAAGGATGATCCTAGTCCAACTAGGAGCTTAATTAAATTAGATTAAATCAAGATTTAAATCTGATTTAAATCTTAAGTCAATTAGGTGCATCCAAATCCTAGTCAAATAAGAAATTGTTCTTTCTTGCAATTGGCTTATCCAATAAATCAACTAGACTTAATCTAATTAAGAAAAAACTAATTTTAATTGAATTTAATTTAATTAGACTTGATCTCAGTCTGATTGCTCAATCAAATTAAGCCAATTAGCAATCCAATTGCTAATCGATCCTCCTGCAATACTTGCATTAGGTCAAACATCAATCATATTGATGGATTGACCTTAGAATGATTCTCAACCATCGATTAACCATCTGATCAGATTACAAGATCTAATGTATGTGACCCGATAGGTTTGAACCAAATCTAGTAGCATAGAAACTAATTTCTATACCAATCAAAGTTACCATCTAGCAATGGTTTCCGACGTCCGGATAGATCGAATGTATGCAAAGCAACATTCTTAGAACCCTGATCCATGGTTACTGTATAATTCATCCCTATGATTAATAATGCTCAAGGTGACTTTGAGTATGCTATTAGAGACTCATACGAATCATCTCTATTATGTCTCAAAATTTTGCAAATCCCATGATACCTCATGAGGATTATTCAGACCTAGGTTTTGCAAAATTGAAACACAGCAAGTCATTTTCTTCTTGAAGTTAATCAAGAGTGGTTAATCCCATCATGACTCTCACACCAACTTTATAAGTACTTTACTATACTCAAAAATCTTTCGAACCTATTTAAAAATATAGGCAGTCCAACACCAAAGTATAGTGAATTGCTTGTAAGTCACCGTGGTGATCTCAGGTCAGAGGAACACTTATAGCCATTAGCCTTAGCTAGCTACTCTTGACAGTAGAGTGCTACATTGATCACATTCAATATAGATGTACTCCTATATCTCACCTAGATGCCATACCAGTGTCTCCATACTACTTGATTGTGAGGACAACCAATGCATATGGCATATAGCGACCTACACTCGATAAGTTATTATCCTTGTTAATAACTTATTATTTGATCATGAATAATTTAAGAACCATTCGATAAATCCTTCTTTATCGATTGATTGTGGTTCTAAGGATTTCATCAAAATTTAGGATTTTATTTAAGGAAGATAGAACTTTTATGATGAATTAGCCAAATAACTATTATTATTAGATAATTCATATACTAATTCCAATCATCTACCACTTAGATGATTGGCTTTAGGACACATTTTCCAACAAAAGAGTATTAGGGCATGGGGATTTCATAGACACCAATCTAGGTGTCTAGGTGAGAGAACAAAGAAGAAGAAGAAGGGTTCTTCTTCTAGGATTTTTTCTTTGATCTCTTCCTCCTTCTTTAGAGATTTTTGAGAGGTATCCCAAGTTAAAAATCCCTTCACCTTCCTTTTGAAAATTGGAGAGTCCAAGATTTGAAGATGATGGTTCCAGATTGATCATCAAAAAAGGATTAGCATAGTACTAGCATACTATACTGATTTCCTACATTAGATTTCTGATCATGGTTCGTAGGCTTATGTGGACGACTCCTGGCAGTCGAATGTGTGTGCGGCTCACAATGCATCCTCAAGTCCAGATCAGCAAGTTAGACCCGAAAGTTAGAATGTCTAACTTGCATAGGTAATAGATCTGATCTATTATTTTCATACCTGCATTAGATGTAGTGTATATACATGTTGATGTTATTAACATGTTTTAGTTTCTTTTTTAGATTTTTAATTTTTGATTTAATAACATGCCATGATCATGTAATAGATCTCAGATCTAAGATATTTTTTAGAATTTAAAAATAATTTTAATTAATTTTAGTCTGTCGCTGTCTGATGTTGAAAAAATTTTAAGATCTAGCCCTGAAATCCTAGATTTGGTTCCTTCACCTATGATCAGGAGCAATTTAAGAATTAATCATACATGCTTCTAATTCTCAATTCTTTAAGAATATGTATCCTAAGCATTAATTTCCTGGATGATTCAAAGACACATCACACTTGAATGAAAATATAGTTATCCTTTTATTGATCAAATCAATGTTTTAAGTATAAATTTATGTTCTAGAAAAATATAATGCGCCTACCATACTGGCTTATTGGACATATATCTAACAATCTCTTACTTGGACTAAAGCTAATTGGCCATTAATCTAAGTCCCATTTTTCCAAAGTGGACTTCAATCTTTGATTGGCTTAATTACTTTGTTAGTTGATCCACCATGTTGTCCGTGAAGTGACTACTCTTCACATCTTGATATATTTTTTCTCGAGATAGTCGTGCATTATATGAAAACACTGCTTGATGTGCTTGGATTTTTAATAAGACTTGGGCTCTTTGGCAAATGCTATGGCACCATTGTTATCATAGTTTAATGGTATGGCATCCAATGTCATTACACCAAGCTCCACGATGAAATTTTTGAAGCAAAAGCCTTTCTCTGCATTATTTGAAGCAATGACGTACTTTTATGGTTGAATCTACTATGATGGGTTGCTTGAAAATCTTCCAACTAACTATGCCATCATTGCACACAAATATATACCCAGATATAGATTTTCTATCATTAGGATCAGATATTAAGACCAAATCAGTATATCTCTCAATCCATAACTCATACCCTCCTCCAAAGGTCAATAACAAATTCTTAGTTCTTCTTAAGCACTTAAGGATGTTTTTTATAGCTATCCAGTGCTTCTTGTCTGGATTCGATTGATACATACTTGTGATACTCATAGCAAGGATAATATTAGGTTGAGTACATAACATGGCATACATGAGGCTTCCTATCACCGAGGCATAAGAAATCATATTCATGTGCTGAATTTTCTCAAATGTGGAAGGACACATCATCTTGGAAAGATGAATACCATGCCTAAGAGGTAGAAGCCTCTTTTTAGAGTTTTTCATACCAAACTTCTTTAGCACTTTCTCTATGTATAGCTTTTAAGACATGCCTAGTATCTTTTTAGATCTATCCCTATAGATTTTTATTCCAAGAATATAGGATGCTTCCTCTAGTCTTTCATGGAGAATTTTTTGGACAACCATGTTTTGATCGAGGTCAGTATGGGAATATCATTTTCAACAAGAAGTATATCATCCACATATAGTATGAGAAAGGTGACCATGCTCCTACTGACCCTTTTATACATACAAGGTTCCTTCTTATTCTTGATGAAATCAAATATTTGATTGCATCATCGAAATGAAGGTCCCAACTTCAAGAAGCTTGCTTTAATCCGTATATAGACCTTTGCAGCTTGCAGACTCTGTACTCTCTATCACCAAAAGTAAAATTCAAAAGCTACTCCATATAGATATCTTCCTCAAGATATCCATTCAAAAAAATAGTTTTCACATCCATCTGCTATATTTCATAATCATAGAAAGTTATAAAAGCAAGTAATGCGTGGATGGATTTAAGTATAGCTATAGATAAAAAAAGTATCCTGATAGTTAATGCATTCACATTAACTATAATCTTTTGCCATGAGCCTAGCTTTATAGATCTCTATCTTACCATCTGCACTATTTTTCTTTTATAAATCCATTTACATCTAATGGATATTATACCCTTAGTGGATCTACTAAGGACCATACTTGGTTCAAGTGCATCGAATCAATTTCTGACTTCATTGCATCTAACTATTTCTCAGAATCGATATCAGACATTACCTCATAAAGGTATTTGGATCATCTAGGTGACCCTTATCTCCCATAAGAAATATTTTCTCTATATGCTCTGTAAGCATACCTATATATCTTTTAAGAGGATGGAAGACTCCACTAGATCTACGAGATGGTGGAGGAACATTAACTACTAGCTCATTATTAATGAAATCCTGAGGATCTATAGCTCGTTGCTCTTCAAAAACTTTCTCTTCGAGCTCAATCAACCTCTTACTACCACCATCATGGATAAACTATTTATCTAGAAATATGGCACGATGACTCATAATTACATTATGGTCATGTGCAAAGTAAAAATAAAATCCTGTGCATTCTTTTGGATATCCTATAAAGCAAGCTATGACAGATCTATCCTCTAACTTATCAGTCATTTGTCTTTTCATATAGGCTAGACATCCCTAAGTCTTTAGATGATCTAGATTTGGCTTTTTACCATGCTATATCTCATATGGTGTGGTAGAAATAGATTTAGCAGGAACCCTATTTAATATATATATTGTAGTTAATAAAGCATGTCCCCAAAGATATAAGGATAAGTTAGTGAAGCTCATCATAGACCTGACCATATCCAATACGATCCTATTCCTCCTTTTGGATGCCCCGTTGAGTTGAGGATACCAGGAGAAGTCCATTGAGAGAATATGCCGTTGTCCTTAATATAACCTAGAAACTCCCTACTAAGATATTTTCCTCATCAATCTGATGAAAGAACCTTAAGAGGTTTTTCTATTTGTTTTTCTACTTCATTTATGAATTTCTTAAACTTTTTAAAAGTTTTAGATTTGTGTCTCATAAGAAACACACACTCGTACTATGATAGATTATTGGTAAAAGTGATTGTTGGGGGTAAACCCCACTCCCACCAAAGTTTGGTCTGATGTTCAGCCAAATATAGCTTGTAATCGTAGAAGAGCTTCAATCACAACTTCTCCATCAGCCAAATTTCTTCAATCGGACTTCTCCATCTCAGGCAGGCTCCTTTTGACATTCCTCCAACTGACCTTCCCCAATTATGATTCTTCCAAACTTCTCCTTCAGCCAGACTTCTCCATCCTAGGTAGGCTCCTTTCGACATTTCTCCAGCCGACCTTCCCCGATCGTGAGTCATCCAAACTTCTCCTTCAGTTAGACTCCTCCATCAATCAAACTTTTTCCAAACTTCACCTTCAATCAAACTCCTTCATCAGTCAGACTCCTTTTAGACTTCACCCTCAATCAGACTTTTTCATCAGCCGAACTCCTTCCAAATCCTTCCAGTAGATCTCCTTCTAGATTTCTCCAACAGACTTTCTTCAGGATTTCTCTAGTAGACTTTCGAACCCCTTCTGGAAGAACTTCATGTAGTCACCTGGAAGGGCCTCCATGCCTATGTTGATCCAGCAATCTACATAGCATGAACCCACTTATGCACAGATGACCCTGAAGGAGTCCGAACTCCTCTGAAATTGATGAAACTTGAAGCTCTTCACCATCAGCGCCTACCTCCTCCAAACTTTAACTATTAAATTCCAATGGACTAGCACATCATGATAATAGACACCACCCTCCGTAACAAACTCCATGTGGCCCCGAATGGTCCACTACTTGATAGTTATGGCTGTCATCATCAGTTTGTTATAAGCTTCATCTATAAAAGAAATCCTCCAGATATGTTTTTTTTGAGCACTCTTCTCTCTCTTGATACTCTGCCACTTTCTTTCCTGAGCACTCCATTTCTATTGGCTGAAAGAGCTGACTTGATCGTCGAAGGGTCTTGCCAGAGTCACCATCCCCGACTCCATATGGAACTTATTTTGCAGGTTATCGATGATGGCCTCATCTTCTCCGACTCCAGTCTTGAATCCGGTGTCAACCAAATTTTGCATCAATAGAATTGGCACTAGAGTAAGGGAACCTCTTTCTCTTGAGGTGCTCTTTTTCTTAAAGGAGTGCTCAGCAATGATCTCTCTCCTTCCCCTCGAAGTTTCTCTTCTCCAATCGATCTCACGAGGATACCTCCCAGAAAGGCTTCCACCCTATGGTCGATCATCTCTATGGTCAGATCTCATCCAGATCTGCCCGCCCCATCTCATCCCTGGCATCTCCAATTCCACTGGCGGCAATAGTGGATGTAGGGCAATTTAACCTACTGATTCAGTAGGTTAGGAGCCTCACTGAAGCAGTGCAGGCCATATAGTAGCAGCAACCTTCGATGTCGGCCTAGTCGGAGTAGGCTTCTTTAGAATTTTAGGACCCAGTCTGGGGATGTCCAACTTGGGCGAGTTGGTCGGTCACCTCCGAGAAAGAAAAGTAGAGGATAGAAAGCCCTTGCTTCGACCATGACTCTACCCCTGAAGGGACTCTACCCTCGTTCAGCCAAAAAACTTCAAAGATCCACGATCATGAAAATCTCCTGGATTGAAAGCTGCAAGAAATGAACTGATAGATTGAGAAACTCCGCTATGCTCCCTTCTCTCATGGTAATGATATATGCACCGACCCTCCTTTCTCTCATCAAATCATACAGGAACCGATCTCACTGAACTTCAAGCTCTCATAGTTTGAGAGCTATGATGGGACCACTAATCCGGTTGACCATCTGAAGGCCTTTCAGACTATGATACTACTCCATGATGCACTAGATGCCATCTTATGCCGAGCTTTTCCATCTACTCTGAAGGAAATAGCAAGAAATTGGTACTCAACACTAAAGTTGGGTATGATCTTCTCTTTCAATCAGATTAGCTATCAATTCATGTTTTACTTCGTCAGCAGCCAACGTTCCTGATGAGACTTGAATTTTCTCATCCTTATCAAGTAGAAGGAAGGGGAGTCCATTCGGACCTATGTCAACCACTTCAATGCTGCTGCTCTAAAGGTCCAAAACTTGGATCAGTCCATTGTAATGGCCACACTAAAGGATGGCCTCCAAAAGAAGGATCTACTACTCTCCCTGGAGAAGAAGTATGCCAGTAATTTTGCTAATATGCTGGCCCGGACTGATGGTTATGCTCGGATGAAAGAGGCCTTCAAGGCAAAGGATGAAGAAGCCATGAGAGAGTGACAGGCGGGTGATTCAAGCAACCCCACAGTTGAAAAAAGGCAGAGCGAAGCTGGGCTGCACTCTAGAACTCCTCCTAAAGTGCAGACGAGCCTGAACTCCTTCTCGAGCTCATCATCAAAGAAGCCCTAATCAAAGGGCACGGCAAAACTCTTCCTTAAGAAGGTTCCACACCTATGCTCCCCTCAATGCTCTGAAGACTCAAGTCCTGATGGAGATCAAGGAGCAGCTATCGAGATCGAAGAAGATGTGATCTCATCCTAATAAGTAAAATTCTAATAAGTACTATCTCTACCATCGTGACCATGGTCACGATATTGAGAAATGCATCCAGCTCCAAGATGAGATCGAGGAGCTTGTTAGGGGAGGCAGGCTTGGTCGATTTCTGTGATGTCGGCCTGAAGGGAAGATTGGCCAAGAATGCTGCCCCAGCCCAAACCATCAAGAAGAGAAGAGCAGCAAGGTGATCAGCCATCCCGCGGTATCATCAACATCATTTTTGGGGAACTTCAATGGGGAGAGGCTGGTGGATCAGTAGGGGAAGCAAAGAAGTGAAGGACTGAAGAACCAATAACTTTCACTAATGAAGATGCTCAAGGAGTTCAGTTTTTGCATAATGATGTGGTTGTAATCTCTCTAAATATTGCTGACTATGATGTACACCGCATTTTGATAGATAATAGAAGCTCTGCTGATGTCTTATTTTATGATGCTTTCTCTAAAATATCTATACTGAATAACCACCTAGAACCTATGAGTTTCCCATTGGTGGGTTTCACTAGCGAGGCTATGCTAGTTGAGGGAATAATAATAGTAAATATGACTGTAGGATAATACCCTAAATGGGCTAGAGCGTAGATAGACTTTTTGGTAGTAAAAGCTTTCTCTACTTATAATGCAATCCTCGACCGACCTGATCTGAATGCACTTCAGATAGTAGTATCCACTCATTACCTAAAGATGAAGTTTCCAATAGGTCATGGGATTGGGGAGGTCAAAGAAGATCAAGCTCTAGCAAGATATTGCTACTCCATCGCCCTGCAAAAAAGTGGCCAACCTGATCATTGCCCAGTCGATGGGCTGGATGTTCACGACGACCTTACTGAGCAGTGGAGCAAACCCATGGAGGACCTGGTGGCTGTCTCTCTAGATGATGAAAATACAGAACACACAGTGCAGATCGACTCTAGCTTGGATAAAGAAGTTTGGAAGGAGCTCGTTGTGTTCTTATGAAGAATGCCGACACCTTTGCCTGGGTTCCCACAGACATGCCAAAAATTGATGTCGAGGTCATGGAGCATCAGCTGGCTGTTGACCCCAAATACAGACCAGTGAAAGAAAAAGTTTGAAGCCATGCACCAAAAAGATAGAAGGTGATAGCAGATGAAGTGGACAAACTCCTTAAAGTTGGGTTCATTCAAGAAGTCAACTATCCAAGTTGGGTCTTCAATGTGGTCCTAAACAAGAAGGCCAACGGCAAATGGAGAATGTGCATAGACTTCAAAAAGTTGAATAAGGTCTATCCAAAAGATAGTTATCCCCTACCCAGAATTGATCAACTGGTGGATGCAACTTCGGACCATGAGCTTCTCACCTTCATGGATGCCTTCTCTGGCTTCAATCAAATCCAGATGACATCGAAGGATGAGGAAAAAACTACTTTTATTACTGATCGTGGTCTTTATTGTTATAGGGTTATGCCCTTCAGGCTAAAAAATGTAGGTATGATATATCAGCATCTAGTCAATATGATTTTCAAAAAGCAGATCAGCCGCAACATGGAGATTTATGTAGATGACATGCTTGTCAAGAGCCGAACTTCGATTAGTCATATAGCCGACCTTGAAAAGACCTTCAACACTCTTCGAAGATATAAGATGAAGTTGAATCCAATCAAGTGTGCCTTTAGAGTAACCTTGGGGAAATTCTTGGGGTTCATGATCTCGAGGCAGAGAATCGAGGCCAACTCAGAGAAGATCCAAGCCATTTAGAAAATGATTGCATCGAAATCAATAATAGAATTTCAGCGCCTAACTGAGAAAGTGGCATCTTTGAATTGCTTTATCTTGAAGTCGGCTGAGTGGTGCATGCCTTTTTTCTAGGCCCTCAAATAATCAAAAAACTTCTGCTAGACTATGGAATGCCAGCAAGCATTCAAAGAGCTCAAAAACAACCTTGGCTCACCTCCTTTGCTAGCTAAGCCTGAACTTAAAGAAGGATTGTTTTTGTACTTGGTAGTCTCCCCAATAGCCCTCATGGTGGTTTTAGTCGAAGAAGAGACAAAAATGCAATGGCCAGTCTACTATATAAGCCGAGTCTAGAGGGATGCAGAGACCAGGTACACTAAATTGAAAAAAATTAACTCATGCACTTCTGATTGTAGCCAGGAGACTTCGGCCCTACTTTTAGGGGCACATAATAACACTCCTCACTGATCAGCCAATTAAGATAGTTCTTCATCGAACAGATGCCTCTAGGAGAATTACAAAGTTGGCAATTGAGCTCACAGAGTTCAACATCAACTATCAACCTCGACCATCGATCAAAGCTTAGATACTAATCGACTTTATAGTTGAATGCACGGTCCCAGATGATATTGAACCTGAGCAGAATGAGGCTAGCATTTAGTGGCTGCAATCGAGCTTCCCCAAAGAAAAAGCAGACCTTCCCGAAGGTTTTTGGGCCTTGTATGTGGATGGCTCTTCCAATACTTTTGGTGCAGGCGCTGGACTGATCTTGGTCAACTCGAAAGGGGTTATTTCCGAGTATGCACTATATTTTGAATTTTCTGCAATGAACAATGGATTAGAATATGAAGCTCTGATAGCAGGGCTGAAGATAGCAAAAGAACTAAATGCAGATCGGCTCTGAGCTTATGGTGATTCATAGTTGATAGTGGGATAGGTCAGCGGTGATTATAAGGCTCGAGAGAAAAATATGAGAAGATACCTTAAAAAAGTGAAGAGCTTGACCCCGACATTCAATAGTTTCAATATCCAGCAGATTCCAAGGATGGAAAATGCTAGAGCCGACCTTCTATCCAAATTGGCCACACTTGCCCCCAATGAACTTTTGAAGAAAGTATACTTTGAAGTACTGAAATACCCCAGTTTGGAAGAGCTGCTGACTGCCATGTAGATTGACCATGAGCCCTGCTGGATTGATCCATTGATTGCTTATCTCAGAGGTGGAACTCTCCTTCACAACCCAAAGGAAGCTCGAAAGTTGAGGAACCAAGTCTCCCGGTATGTACTTTACAAAGATAAACTGTATATTAGATCATATTCTTTACCACTTTTAAGATGTCTCTGACCTTTCGAGACTGACTTTGCATTATAGAAGGTGCATGAAGAAATCTGTGGAAATCATTTGGATGCTAGATTTCTATCTCACAAGCTACTTCGACAAGATTATTATTGGCCGACTATGCACCATGATTGCATTGAATATGTTAGAAAGTGCGACTGCTATCAAAAAAATGCAAATATACAAAGATAGCCAACCTCCAAGCTTACCCCACTAAGCGCCTCTTGGCCATTTACACAATGGGAAATGGATATACTTGGCCCCTTCCCGATGACATCCGAATAACGAAAGTTTCTCTTAGTTATGATCGACTACTTCACCAAATGGATCAAAGCCAAACCCCTGGCAAAGATAACTGAAGCCAAAGTGCCAGACTTCATTTGAAAGTCAATTATTTGTAGATTTGGCCTACCCCAAACCCTTATTATAGACAATGAGCAATAATTTACTGGAAAGAAGTTTGCTGAGTTCTATGAAGGTTTGAACATCTCCCATAACTTCACGTCAGTAGCTCATCCGCAAGCGAACGATGAAGCATAAGTGACAAACAGAACCTTATTGCAAGGCATTAAGGCAAGGCTTGAAAGAGCAAGGGGGACTTGGTTGGACAAGCTTTATCATATCCTATGGGCATACCGAACTACCTAGAAGCTGCCAATTAGAGAAACGCCATTCGCTCTACCTTTCGAAATGGAAGCAGTCATCCCGATAGAGCTCAAGCTGCCATCGGTATGGGTTGTAGCCTTCAATGAGCAATGTAATTCACAAGACCTCAGAGCAAATCTCGATCTGCTGGAGTAAAAATGAGAAGAAGTTCAAGTTCGAATGGCTACTTATAGATGAAAAGTGGCTCGCTACTATAACTCTAGAGTCAAATGTAAAATATTCAAAGTGGAGGACTTGGTACTTTGACGAGCAGCCATTTGATAACCTCAAAATTAAGGAAAGCTCTCTCCAAACTGGGAAGGTCCTTACAAAATCAAAGAGGTCATCCGACCTGGAACTTACTACTTGAAGGAGCTTGGAGGCACTAATCTCCTACGCCCATGGAGCTCTGAGAAGTTACGCATGTACTATCAATAATCTCATTTCAATAAAATCTTCTTATTTTAATATCTTCAATCTTGGTGCAAAACTATGAGGATAGAAAATAGCCTTCTGAACTTTGTCATTAGACGAAGTTAGCCCTATTAGGAACAGGAGGAGAACCTCCTCCTAATATTGAGCTAAAGAAAAGACCTTGGTTACTTAAGTCGAGATGCAGGGAGAGGCCCCTTCAACGTTCCTTTTATGCACCTATAGCCCTATTAGGAACAGGAGGAAAATCTTGTCCTAACATTGAGCTAAAGCAAAGACCTCGGTTACTTAAATCGGAATGCAGGGAGAGACCCCTTCAACGATCCTTTTATGCTCCTATAGCTCTGTTAGGAATAGAAGGAGAACCTCATTCTAACATTGAGTTAAAGCGAAGACCTCAGTTAGTTAAGTCGGAATGCGAGGAGAGGCCCCTTCAGTGGCCCTTTTGTGCTCCATGGCTCTATTAGGAATAGGAGGAGAACCTCATCCTAACATTGAGCTAAAGCGAAGACCTCGGTTACTTAAGTTGGGATGCAGAGAGAGGCCCCTTCAATGATCCTTTTGTGCCCCTATAGCTCTGTTAGGAATATGAAGGGAACCTCATTCTAACATTGAGCTAAACCAAAGATCTCGATTACTTAAGCCGAGATGTGGGAAGAGACCCTTTCAACTACCTTTTTGTGCCCCTATAGCCCTGTTAGGAATAGGAGGGAAACCTCATCCTAATATTGAGCTAAAGCGAAGACCTCGATTACATAAGCTGGGATGCAGGGAGAGGTCCTTTCAACGATCTTTTTATGCCCCTATAGTCTTGTTCGGAACAGGAGGAGAACCTCATCCTGACATTAAGCTATAGTGAAGATCTCAGTTACTTAAGCTGGGATGTGGGAAGAGGCTCCTTCAATGATTATTTTGTGCCTCTATAGCCTTGTTAGAAATAGGAGGAGGATCTCATCCTAAGATGAGCAAAGTCGAAGGCCTTAACCTAAGTCGAGGACAAAAGGAGAGGAGGGGGGCCCGTCCAATGGTTCCAAATGAACCCCCAACCTAAAGCAAAGAGAAGGAAGAAATTCTGTCACCGATCCTTATACGTATTTCTCCTACAATTATCCGACCATATGAGGCACAAGAAGAAAAATCACTCTCAAATCCATAAAAAGGACCTCGGATAGGCATCCACAACAACCACTTCATTAGAAGATAATGCAAAGAAAAACAAAGTAAAGAAAGTAGAGCCACGAGCAAGCTTCGAATTTGTATGAAATAAAAATAATAAAAAAAGATATAATTTTATTACAAAAATAAGTTTATTACAAGCAAAACACAGGTTGACAAGATCAATTACACCAATATAAAAAAGAAGGAAAGAGAAAGGCCACCGAAATCCTAGGAAGGACTGGACTCCTCAGACTTCAGACTGGTGGCCATTACCAAAAATTTTTTTAGATGATTGACCTCCTCCTCAAGCTTCCATCACCTCATCATGTTATCATGGAACATCCTATCGGCTCGATGGTAGTTCCCCTCTGACTCTCATAGCCTCCCCCTTAGGACCTCAGACTCGGCCTCTGCATCCTCAGTGGCCTGACGCTCACAAGTTAGCTTAAGCTTTAGCCACTGCACCTCAGCCTTTTCTGCACTAATCGACTCCGATAGTTCGCCAACGGCCCTCTTCAAGGAAGCGATCTCCTTGGCCTTCCTGCTTGTGCCAGCCTAAAAGCCATCATCAAGTTGCCACTGGAGTCGGGCTACTTCATCGTTGGAGGCATGAAGCTTTTGTTCTAACTTGGATATCCTATCACTCCAACCCAATCAGTAAGTCTCATATGTGAGCTTAGCATCATGCAACTACTTTTGAAGCATGGAGAACCTCGTTAACCAGTCCCACTCGAATCGTGCCTTATCGGAGGACCACGACGAGCTCCCCTCTAGAAGTTGAATCTTCTCCTTCATCGCCTTGAGTTGAGTCTCGAGGGAGCCGATCTTCATCGTCAGTACTCAGGATTTGTCGCTTGCATTCTTTCGAAATTCGACCAGCTCCCTCTTGAAGCTTCCCTTTCGAATGATAAAACTCGTGGAGTCCTTCATGTGCAAGTTTTGGAGGTGAGTGACCTCTTTGGTCGCCTCTGAAGCATTCTTTCGCGAAGCTTGAAGGTCGTCCTCCATCTTCTTCAACTTCTTCAGATGATGGACTTCCTTCCTCAGGCCTTTTATTAAAGATTTCAAGGGAACCCCTTAAGGCAGTGGATCAGCGCTGACGGAAGACTGCATTCGAAGTATGAAAAATGCTCAAGGATATAGATGAAAAAAATTTATTTTTATTTAATCAAAAATTTTAAGTACAAAATAAAAAAAAAGAAGAAAACTATATAGAAGTTGGAGCACTCTCGGCTGCCTCGGGTTTCTAAATTGACTCAATCGCCTCCATGATTGATTTGGATGGACCAGAAGCAGGCTCGATGGAGGAAGGATCGACTGTGGCATCGGACGGTCCCGCTTCTACGTCGTCCTCCTCCTCCAAAAATTCAAGGTCGAGCTCGAGGAACCTCCAGGCTACCCTACCTTCATAGAGCTTAAAGCCCTTGATGAATGCCTACTGGCCAAATTCAACGTTCAGATTCCTTATTTTGGAAAAAGCCTTGAACTCTTCCATGGCCCGGGTCATGGCCTCCGAGATCGACTTCGCCATTCGAGCTTCCAATATGGAGACTTTAATCTCAGCTTCCTTCTTCCTCTCCTCCTCAAGGGCCAGTGCAGCCTTAAGTCCGACTGAGATGAACTCCTCTTTCCGAAGTATGCCCTAGAGACTCCTAATTTTTGCCATCTTCTCCTCTGCAAGGCATTCATCCTTGACGGCCTTTTCCCGAAGATGATCGACCTTGGCTCGAAGATCCTCCTAGACCTTTCGTGCTTCCGCCTCCTGGCGATGTGCCCTCTTGATAAGGGTGAGGATTTGGTGACCCGACTGTAATAGACAGTTGATGTTAAAAAAAGAAGAAGAGAAGAAAAGAGCAGAAGAGGAGAGAAAAAGTTGAGCAATGGAGCGGTCACCTTGAGGATGGTCCCAAGAGAACCCCAAATGAGCTACTGAGGGTCAAGGTCGGCCATGTAGTCCACCACCTCCATCATGGCAAATTTATCGGTTAAATCTTGGATGATCCCCGAGTCATCGAAAGGGTCTTCTCCTAATTCACCGCGGTCATCGCTTGGCTCATCAGGATGAGCCTTGCAGAGCATCTTTGCGATAGCTTTCTTTTTTTCTTTCCTTCCCCCATCTCTCCCTCAGCAGGAAGCTCCGAAGCTTGATCTCTACTAAAAGGGCCCAAGGGCGTAGGAGGCATGAAACCCACACCAACGGTGCCAACCTCAGTAGTTAGGGCAACCTCAATGCTGGCAGCAACCATGGAAGCAGCAGCAGTGGTGGTAGGAGCCACAGAGCTTGGAGTGCCAACCTTCACCCTCTTCGAGCTACCACCCGGCACTTTTTCTTTCGTCTTCTAGGCGTAAAGCCCTTTGATAAGCATTTCAGCAGCTTCAGTATTTATTTCTACAACAGAAAAGAAATCATGATCAGTGACAGTACATATATATGAAACCGCATGAAAAATTTAAAAAGTAGAAAATTATACCAATAGGATCAAGGAGACTCAAACCCAGGTTGAGCAAGATTTGTTCTTTTAGAAGGTCAGAAAGAAGAGAAGCTTGGTATGTTTTAAGTTTATTGGAGGAATCAAGATCGGCTTTGTCTAAGCTAGGAGCTCAGTGAACTGACTCCCTAATGTAATCCTAAGGAGGAAGATCTAATAGCAAGGTTGGACAGTGTATGAAAAAATACGTTTTCTTTCAGTTGTGAATGGAAGATGGGGCACCTTTTAATAACCCCTTCTTGCCGAACTAAGGGAAGAAGTACCACCAGTCCTTTGCGGAAGGATGACGTTTGAAGGTGTAGAAATTCCTAAAGAGTGAGACGGTCAGATGGACCTCGGTTAGACGGCAAAGAGAAAGGAATCCTATCATGAACCTAAAGGAATTTGATGCTATGGAGGTAAGAAAAATGTTCAAAAAGTGAAAAAGAGCAACCATGAAAGTACAGAGTGGAAGTCGAAGCCTGATGCGTGGAGCTTCTAAATATAAATAAAATCGACTGGTCGGAGGGGAACTCGCATGGTCACCCAATTTGGGAAGTTCAAGGTCATACTCCAGAGGGATCCCATTCTGAATCCTAATTAAGGAAAGATCATTTGGGATCCGGGCACAAGGAATGGTATCTGGTACGAAGGATTGATAAGACATACTTTCAGGACCAACCTCTACTATGGGGATGAGGTTTAGGAAGGCTGGACCAGATGAACTCCAAGAACCAGTGGATTGAGAAGTTTCGGTCGATATCTGGATCGAACTAAATCCAAGAAAAGTTTTTGAAAATCAAGAAAAATAAGATGCAAAAACTTCTTAAAGAAAATTGAAAGAACGAGAAGTAAAGGATGTGGGAGTAATCAAAAAGAAGGATGGCAAAACTGACCTAGATCGATCAAGAAGGGCAAAGAGAAGATAAGCATGACGAAGACCAAGCAGAAGAACATCTGTAACTAGAAAGGAAGGCGAGAACTAGAGGAAGAAACTAGAACTCTCGAATGGAAGGAAGGTGAGGACCAGAAAGGGAAGGAGGACCTAAATAGCAAGGAGAGGCCCAAAACTATCATGATTGCAAATCTCCCTCGGTCGTTCTTCATGCGACACATGTTCCAATCATTGTGATAGAAGAATGGTGATAGGCAGTGCCTTTATGGCGCCGTGTCTTGAGCAGCGCTTTGATGGGAATTATGAAAATCCATCTCTTCAAGTCGAGTCGCGTTAACTGAACTTTAGCGTCGGTGTAAAAAATGACAAAACACCTTGACCAATGAGTGAAAAACCTAGGAAAGAACTTCGGCAGTCGCCTTTTCACTCCCTTCCTTTGAATTTTGAACTCGAGAGTAGGGAGGCTATTGTTGGGGGTAAACCCCACTCCCATCAAAGTTTGGCCTGATGTTTAGCCAAATGTAGCTTGTAATTATAGAAGAGCTTCAATCGCAACTTCTCCATTAGTCGAATTCCTTCAGTCAGACTACTCCATCCTGACAGGCTTTTTTCGACATTCCTCTAGCTGACCTTCTTCGATCGCGAGTCTTTCGAACTTCTCCTTCAGCCAGACTTCTCCATCCTAGGTAGGCTCCTTTCGACATTCCTTCAGCTGACCTTCTCCGATCGTGAGTCTTTCAAACTTCTCCTTCAGTCGGACTCCTCCATCAGTCAGACTCCTTTTGAACTTTTCCTTCAGCTGAACTCCTCCATCAGTTAGACTTCTTTCGGACTTCACCCTCAATAGGATTTCTCCATCAGTTGAACTCCTTTCGAATCCTTCCAGTAGACCTTCTTTTGGATTTCTCCAGCGGACTTCCTTTAGGATTTCTCTAGTGGACTTTCGAATTCCTTCTAGTCGAACTCCATATAGTCGCCTGGAAGGGCCTCCATGCCTATGCGGATCCAACAATCTGTACAGCATGAAGCCACTTACGCACAGACAACCCTGAAGGAGTCCGAAGTCATCTAGAATTGATGAAACTTGAAGCTCTTCACCACCTGTAAATACCTCCTTCGAACTTCAATTATTAAATCCCAATGGACTGGCACATCATGACAACGGACACCACCCTCCATAACAAACTCCGCATGGCTCCGAATGGCCCACTATTTGATAGTTACGGTTGTCACCATCAGTTTATTATAGACTCTGTCTATAAAAGAGACCCTCTAGATATGTTTTTCCTGGGCACTCTTCTCCTTCTCGATATTCTGCCATTTTCTTTTCTGAGCACTTCATTTCTATTAGTCGAAAGAGCTGACTTGATCGTCGGAGGGTTTTGTCGAAGGTACCACTCTCGACTTTGGATGAGACTTGTTTTGCAGGTCATCGATGGCAGCCTCATCTTCTCCGACTCCAGCCTCAAATCTAGCATCAACTAGATTTCACACCAATAGTGATGAAGTAGTGATAACCATCCCTAGCCTACACATCAATTCTGAAGCATTCTGCTATCAAGAATTGCTCTGATGCGATACGGATATGAGTGTCCCTCAAACCTGAGATCATCACGATGACTTACAAGCAACTCACTATGCTTTGATACCAAACTATCTAAATTTCTAATTCAGTGATGGAAGATTTTTAGGCATGGTCAAGTATTTATGAAGTCGGTGAGTGATCAAGTTAGGATTAACCACTCCAAGAGTTTGGAGAAAATATATCATTGTATTTCAATTTAGCAAAATCATTGCCAGGATAATCCATGTGATGGATTTGGTATTTTGAAATATAATATGGATGACTTATTCATAATTGATAGTTAAATCCTGAGTCATCCTATAAGTATTCATGATCAAGAAGATGAATTATACGGAAACCATATCCACATAGATTCTAAAATGTTGCTTTGTATATTCAACCTATCCGATCATCGGGTATCATTATTAGATGGTCAATTTGATTGGTACAGAAATTTGTTCTTATGCTATCAACTTACGTTCAAATTTATGGGATCACATATATTAGAGATTTGAATCTAATTAAATGATTATTTAATGGTTAAGAATCATTTTAGGATCAAACAGTCAATACAATTGATGTATGACCTAATGCAAGTATTGCAAAAGAATTAGTTAGTAATTGAATTGATAATTAGCTCAATCTGATTAAGCATTAGGATTGATGATAAGTGGTAAAAATATACTAATAAAAGTATTAAATTATAAAATAAATTAATCTATTTCTTTAGAAATTGATATTTTTATTAATCTTATGTAGAAAAGAAGGCCACCAATATGAAGCTCTTATTTTTTCTGGTTCAGATGAAATAAATTTCAAGCAAAACGGACATCAAATGAGTCTGAAATTGAATTTCAAAAAAAAAAATAGTTCGATTCAAGCCGATTCAGAAAAATTGGCTCAGCAGACCGCCCGATTCGACCACACCAGCAGACTGATCCATTGATGCAGCACTGACAATAGGCTGACGTCAGCATTATTCGCGGTGCACGATGGACCGACTTGAGGGTATTTTAGGAATTTTAAATGAAGAAGTGTGCTTCGATTGGCTGAAGAATATAGCGGTCCATGCAACACCGAACTCGCGCATGGTCTACATAGGATAATTTAAGAATTTTGTCTGATCCAATGGGTGCCTTTCACTGAGATTTGATCGAACGACCGAAATGCATACACTGACGAACGGCATCCACAGCTTTCGGTCGAGATCTAATGGCTGAGAATCATCTCGATGTTAAACTAAGATTAGAAGCCTTCTTTGTGCATGATCTGATGGCCTAAATTCAATCCAACGATTGATCCAACGGCTGGCATGAATTTTGACTTGATCTAAGATATTTTAAAGGATTTTTAAATAATTTTTAGACCGTTTGATCAACATCCAATGGTCAAAATCATCTAGAATCCTAATTTGTGTTGTTTTGAGAGTTTTAAACCTAATTTCTAAAGGATTTTGGGAAAAAATTGATTTTTTAGCCTATAAAGCCTACTGTTGCCGAAGAAAAAAAAGAAAAAAAGGGAGAGTGAGAGAAATAAAAAGAGAGAAAAAAAAAGAGGAGAGTCAGAGAAATAAAAGAAAAAAAGAAAAAAAAGAGAAAGAGAGGAGAGAGGTAGAAAGAGAAGAGAGATTTTTGAGAGAAAAGAAAGGGTTTGTAATTTTTTTTTTCTTTTCTTCTTCCAATAATCAGAATATTGATCAAGGAACTTCTTCTTCTTCACCAAGTTCTCCACACCAAGAGCAACAGGCAATCAATTTTAGCAATCAAACAGTCTAATTTCTTTATGCTTTTTATTTTATTTGCTATTTTTGAACTTGTTATCATGAACTAAATTTTCTTTTACTAAGGCTAAGGTGTAGCCACTCTTTTGATGCAATATTCAATATGATTTATTTTTAATTTTAAATTTTATTCATGAGGAGTATATAAATCTGATCTTAATGCTTTTAGATTACTGGCCATCTTCTAATTGATCTGATGAACATAGATGTTACGGATCAAGTACATCTATGTTATTGCTTCTTGATTATATACCTTGTATTATGAATCAAATTAGAATTCATATGCATGCAGGAATTTTAGTGCGCTTTGAATGCAGTGTATTTTAATTAGAGGGTTTCACAAAACTTAATGCATTAATATTTATTTAAATTACACCTAGACCAAAGGATAATTAATAAATATTGATAGTTTTGCTATGCCTGGACCAAAGGGTAGTGAATAAATTAGAAGACTACACCGTCATATGAAATAAAATTAATCTAATAACTTGAATATTGTATTGACTGAGTTGGTGAATCGATTGCCTTAGTAATATATTGCTCTTAAATTTGAAACCCTAATAATTACACTCTCTCTATTTTCTTAAAATTTTTAAATATTTTTTTATTTTGTTTTTTAATTTTTTATTCTCATAAATCGATCTTCTAAATAAAGCAGAAGAAAGAGCTTTTTAATACTTATTTTTCGATCCTCTAGGGACGATACTCTACTCATTCACTTTATTACTTGATCGATTGGTGCACTTGCCATAGCTACAAATTAGCACGCATCAACTGAGATCGAGTTTAATTGAGTAAGATTCAATTAGATTTAGTTTGTACTTGATTAGATCAAGTCTAATTAGTTTATGAGATAAGCTAATTGCGAGAAAGAATAATTTTCTATTCAATTAGGACTTGCATGCACCTAATTTCTAATTTGATTAGAATTTAAATCAAAATTAAATATGATTTAATCTAATTTAAATAGATTTCTAGCTGGACTAGGATCATCCTAAATTAAGTTGCATTAATTCTAATTTAATTGGATTTAAAATCTAGGTTTGACCATAGAAAACTAGAGAACCCAATTTGACTGGGATTCTCTCTCCTTATGCCAACTCACCCTCCCCACGCTCTCTTCTTTGCTTTGCATGAGATCTTTCATGCCTAGAGAGAGCCTGCATGGCCCCATGCCCCTTTCCTTTCTTAGATGGAAATTGGTTTTGGACCAAGTCAAAACATGTAGGTTGTTTTGATTTAAAACTCCATTTGATAGAGTTTGTTGAAGCCAAAACTCTATCCTTATGAGGTGCCAATTAATCAGATTTTATTTTAATTTTTTTGGAGAAAAATAGGAAAGGAGTTGTGCACCATTTTCTAGCATTCCATGCTAAGAAAAGAAGGAGGTGCCTAAGAGTTGGGCGCCCCCTATACTTGTCTCATTTGGACATGCCTTTCTAGGTGTTTGACCTTAAAAAGGACTCTCCCATATCTCTCTATTTAAGAGGGATTTGGGCATGAAATTTTGATAAGTAATTCACCAAGAGAGGGTGGCTTGGGCATGGGGTTCTTGGGTGCAAGAGGGTCTTCGACGTGGGGTTTTGTTAGGACAAAAATTTGAGTATCCTATTGTAAGAGAAAAAGAAAAGAGAAGAAGGGGTTCTTCTCTAGGGTTTCAAATTTTCTTCTACTATTTTCTTTTGTGTGTTTTGTGAAGAAGAAGACCTCTCTCATATCCTCCTTTACTTCTTTGATCTTAGAAGGTCTTATAAATTCAAAGAAAAAAGTTCGAGATCAACCATCAAGGAAGGATTTGCGAAGTGCTAGCACACTATGTAGATTTTCGATTGCTGGAGTTCTGATCGTGATTGAAGCTTTGTATGGATAACCCATAGAGGTTGGACACCTATGCAGCTCGAAGCAATAGCCTTAGCCTCATAAAAGCATGTAGAGTTCTCAACCCATGAAAAGATAAAGGGATATGATCTCTTTTATTGTCTAGATTAGATCTAAAATTGTTTAGGTATTGATATGATCAATACCTTTGTTTTTACTAATTATTTAATTTTTAGATTTAATACTTGCATAAATCATGTCATAAGATCTTAGATCTAGGAATGTTTTACATATTTTGTAGACAAATATGATTAATCTAATGCTTTTGCTAAATTTCTTTTTTTAAAAAAAATGAAAATAGATGCATATAAATTCTAGTTTTTTCTTTTATAGGTACCCACCTTTGTCTATAAAATCCAACTCTCTGAGATCCTCTAGATAAGGGATGAACACCTACTTTGCATGCCTTCTCCCAAAGACTTATTCCATATGAGCTAGAATCCATTTCCTCCACAAAGCATTGAACAATCCTGTCTCTATCTCTGAACTCCATCCTTCATATGGCATCCTCTGAGCTTCCACTCTCCATTCTCTTACTCCAACTCACCTTACTTCATACTCGAATCTGCTAATAATCTCTTTCATAAAAAGCTCAAACCTCTTCTATTTGCTTTATCAAAAGACTGACTTAGGCATCGGAGGGTTCATCACTAGGAAACTTTCTAGCATGAAGATTTTTCTATCTTTGGTGGTGTTTGCAAGATCTAGCTTATAAGATTGATTGAGGACCAAGCACCAGCATCTAACTTGGAGTTCTTGTCTGGCCTTCCTATGACCATCTTTCTCCTCTCTCTCTCTCTCTCCTTAGCTTTAGCTCAGTGGCTTGAGCTAGCTCAACTCCCAATAGCAACCAATTGGTGCTAGAGCAAGGGTGCGACATGCATCTGAGGTCCTGAGTTTTTCTCTCTTCATCATCTAAGTATGAAGAACAAGAAAACTGTGGCAACATCTTCTACCACCCTTCTAGAGGTACTTATAGAACCCATTGACCCTGAGTAGGGTCATCAAGATCTCAGCATTCTAGAGGTGTTGACTACCCTAGTCATCATATCCATATAGTTTCAACAGCTCCTACAGTAGGTCCAGGCACTGACCATCATAGTGCATGGACTGCAGCAATCAACTCATTAGTCTATTCCAATGTCGAGTGATCACCCACCTCGATGCACCCTGATCTCTCTCTTTTCTTGAGGAGTCTAAGGTAGAGCAACCAGGCTCACCTTGCCAGCCTAGAAGAAGTTTCCTAAGTCTTCCAATCCACCTATTGGAGCCCTAAGCGAGCTTTGCTTCCTCATCGTGCTCACCTTAGGGACAACAAACAAGATAAGAAGCGTGAACCCACTCCTCCTTCTCTTTCACTCTCTTCTTCCTCATAGGATTTGTCTATGAGCAGATGTACAAGCCGCCAACCTCGGCGGAAGCATGGTAGTAGGATGAGCTAGATTGGAAGATCTAGAAAGTGGATTGCTACCTTGAGGTCCTCTATCAGCACCAGTTGGCTTTGGAGGAAGAGCCCTTGTTCACTACTCGCCCTCCTTTCATCAAGCAAATCATGAGGGAGCTGATCCCTCCTCACTTCAAGGCATTATCTATAGGAGTCTATGATGGCACCATTAACCCTTATGACTACCTAGAGAGCTTTAAGGCGCTCATGATGCTGTAAAAGGCCTTGGATGCACTACTGTACCTCACCTCAACTCCACCAGGGCTCGACCATGCTCGGCAATCTTTTTTTGATGCATGACCTTATATACACTTTCCTCGACAGCCTTCATGCAATCATGTGATGCTGCCAGCCGAGCCTCCAATGATCGAATGCCAAAACCCACCTACATGGTTAACCAATTAGTCAATATAAGATGCATGGGCAAGCATCAAGCAAAAGGCAGAAACTTACCATCAAGATACTATTGTGAGGATTTGTGGTGCTCCCAAGTCTTGGGAGGCCACGAAAAGAGTCAGAGGGTTGGCTCCAAGGATTTCAGAAGCTTGGTTAGTGCTTCGAAGATCTAGAACACAAGATGAAGCAAGAAACCAAAGCCAGAGAATCAAGATCGTAGAAAGAAGATTTTCTGTAGGTTAGCCAGCTCAGTCCAAAACTAGGTCGGCTAAGTCTTAGTACACAGGCAAAATAGAGAGCTGCACATTTGGAACTGCTAGCATGGCATAGGACTAGGCTGCCTCAGTTTTAGACTGAGCCAACCTAGTGGAACTTAGTCAGCTCAGTGCTGAGACTGAGCCGGCTCGGTGCATGGGCAGAGTTATGAGAGGGTCTATTTTGGGCTAGGATCTAGATTGATCTAAGGGATCTTAAGGCCTGGTTTGAGAGGTCTTAAGGGGCCTAATTCATGTATGGGTCGGGTCTAGATCCAGAGGATGAGACCATGGGTGACATGGGTGTACATGGGCTCAGTGAGTGCTTTCATGTATTGGGTTAGCTGGAAAGTTTTTTTGATCGGGCCTAATGGCTATGTATAGATACATAGATTGTATTAGGGTTTCATAATGCTGTGGGTACAGACCTTTTCTTCCTACACTCTCTTCTTCTCTTCTCTCTAGAGTTACTGCCCCAGGGTTCTTGAAGAAGCCCTAGAGAAGAGGGGCATCTTCCTTAATTCCATGGAGAGAGGCGCCCCATCACAGATCTAGGTGGAGATCGATGGTTTGCTGCCCATAAAGAATGTCACAAGTTTCTTCAGGTACGTGCTAAAGATCAGGAGCTTCCACAACATGGTATCAGGGTGCTTGTGATGTCAAGGATGATTGGCGTTCGAGCGATATCATGGGTCGACAATTTGGTATCAGAGCTAGGTGATGTCTGAAATATTATGGACGATAATATGGTATTAGAGCCAAGTTTCAGAGCTTGATAATGCATGAAAAGATTTAGGTTTCAGAGCCTGATGGTGCATAGAAGGGAAGAAGAAGTCGTACAAGGTAAAATCAAAAATATGCACAAAGATTTCATGGTATATCTTAAATCTATCTTTATTATTGCTGTGGTTTGGCCAACCGAGAGCAGTGAGTTGAAGGTAGAGGTTGAGAGGATTAATGAAAAGGAATTTTTCTAAGGTGATAGGATTTGGTGCATGATTTGCTGATTGATAAGCATCGTAAATTCACCAATAAAAGTATTAATTTATTAATTAATTTATATTAATTTTTAAAAATTATCAATCAATTTATATATAATTTTTGAAAAATTTATATTTTTATTAATTAAAAAATTAATTAAAAAATAATAAAAAAAATAATAAAAATTAAAAAATAAAATTTTATTATTAATAGAAAGATCTCATTTTTTTGATCACAACGAAATAAATTTCAAGTAAAACGGAGCTAAAATGAAAAAGATATGAATTTTTTTTAAAAAAAATATATATAAAATAAATAAAAATTAAATAAAAAAAAGAAAACGGCTCAGCCGACTCCGCAAGCCGAGCCACCAAGCCAAGCCGAGCCACTAAGCGAAGCCGAGCCATCTAGCCGACTCAGTCATTGAAGCCATCAGCCGGTCTACGATCCAGGCGTGGACCACCAGCTCAGCAAAATTCGACGAATCAGAGCCTGCCACGTGGTGGACCTAGACCCTTAAAGGGTCTACAAAATTTTATCGCGGCTCATAGGGCAATCTGGTCATTTCACTCGATGATAGAAGCGTTGATTGGTTGCGGTGTGCGGTGCGGCCGGTCTACGCGGTCCATGGGAAAGTAATTACGCGATCGGACGGTTGCGGTTGATTGCGGTTAAGATCGGACGGTCAGCATTTTTTTTGATTGCCAACTTCACTCGGATCACCATCAAACGGCAGTGCCTGATTCCAGCTTCGATCCGACGGTCCAGAATGCTCCCGGCGGTGATCAGGACTCCCGAAGCGCGATTTGCGGTCAGATTTCCTCGATCAAGCACGATCGGACGGCCAGTATTCAATTCGAGCTGATCTGGCTGATAGGCATCCGATTTTGATGATTTTTGAACCGTTCGATTTCTATCGGATAGCCTGATTTTACCAGATTTACCAGAGACGTAACAGGATTGTTTTTATTCAAATTTTATTCAAATTTTTACGATTACAAAAGGAATTAGTCCCATATTGCTTTTAGAAATAAAGATCTACCTCTTCTAGCTCTATAAAAAGGATCCTAAGCCTCTAAGAAAGGAGGAGGGTTGGAAGAGAAGCTAAGGTATAGGGTGGAAGTCAAGCTCGGGATTAAAGGTTGCTTCAAAGCTGCGGTGCTGCTGAGAAGAAGAGCCGGTCTTCTACGCCATCTTCATGCCTACGCCGATTTACGATCTTCATCTAGTTTTTTTTTTCTTTAATTTCTTGTATTAAAATTCTAAATTTTCTTTAATTTTTTGTATTTAAATTCTGCATCTTAGTTTTAAATTTAATAAAGAAAGTTTCATTATTCTTTTCAATTCTAGCTCTTTAAATTATTTGTTCTTTATTGCTCTTTAATTTTACTATAAGTAGTTGCTAAGATCTAAATAGTAGATCTTAGTATCAAATTTATTTTTGCATAATTTAAATTCTATTTTTATTTATAGATCTATTTTTTGACTTTAATCTTTGCTTTCTTTTCTTAAAAAAAAAAAATCAAAATCAAAGATTTTAGAAATAAATCATTGCCTCTCTGTGGATTCGACCCGACTCACCACTTTCTTCATAATTTTTAATTAGTTTAAAAAGTAAAGAGTCGGATTTAAATTGATAAACATGGTGTCTTAACGACAGCATCGTGTCCCTATCACTGATCGATCTTGGTGGAAAGGTCGGGGTGTATGATGATTATATGATAGGTAGGGAGCACTGGAGTGCTACAGTAGCATTTTCCTAAAGATGCAGGGCTGAGAGATGCTTGGCAATGTAATAGCTGAGGAAGGTATCTTAGCAGAGAGCATCAAGATTCTCTAGAAAGATGGGTAGTGTAGGACTATTGAAGAGAGATTTTTTAAGGGGTAATGGTCGAAGGAAGGCTGAAGAAGCAACTATACGTCCTTCGATGTCAGAAAGGCGGAGAAGTAGTCAGAGATGTATTCAGCGGTTTGATCAAAGTATGATTTTTGAAGCCTTGAGAATGATGGAGATGGATGATCCATGGAGGTCCAGTAGGTCAGGGCTGGATGGCTGTAGAGTCGCATAGAGATGAGTTAGAGAGCACTAAAGTGCAGTAGGAGCGCTACCCTAGAGGCATAGGAGCTGAGAGAGACTCGATAGTGCAGCAGTTGAGGAGTGTATTTCAGTAGAGAGTGTCAGTGGTATCTCAGGGAGATTGGGTGTAGGTCTTAGGAAGAGCTAGGAGGTCTCAAGGAGCGTCAGGAGGTCTCTAACAGTCAGAAGTATCATGGATCAGATTTTTTCTGTAGGGGCACCAGGGAGAGTCATGGTTCAGGTGGAGGATGGTTCTCCAGGCATAACTGAAGCGATGGCTGGTGTAGGGGCAAAAGAGAAGGACTAGGGTGGAATTTCCTAGGATTCAGT